>JACXIL010000285.1:29913-163312 GCA_014737365.1 Bombus soroeensis | reverse complement strand
AAATAGGAAGTAAAAATATCATTTTATTGAAATACATGTTACTAATTCCTATTTACGTATGTATTGTATTTTTATGCTACTTGCGCGCGATGATATTGTTCATTGTACGTTTTACGAATATAACTTAATAACTTCATTATATTGTTTGTTACAAATAAAGTTGTATAAAATTAGCAATGTTCTGCTGTATATCTATGAAATGAATTACAGCTATCGGCTAATTTAAATTAACTTAAAAATAGTTTTTATTGTTAAATATTATACACACATGTATATCTATAAAGTTGCATTTAATATCAAAGAACATTTAAAATATGAAGTACTAAATTGAAACTATCAAGCAATACGTACACGTACTGGTACATATCAATATTAATCGCGCGTGTAGAATATATGGCTACTTACATATGCCTTACGATTTTATGTAAAGATATTACAGACTTGAAAATTATTGTTCCTCTGGTGAAATTCAGGACAGTTATTACGTCATTTATATTATATACGTACAGTATATACATACGAATGCAAACCAATAGCTCACTTGTCGATTTTTGACTGAATATTGTTTACAGTAGTCGCGGTAATTGTAATTATCAATTCCAGTATTTATACTTACACAATTTTATCGTTATTAAATGCTCATTGGTGCTGGTGTTAATATGAATTGTTAACTATTTTTTTTTCATTTTTAACATAATGTACCTCTTCCTTATGTTTGAACTGTCCAATTTGTCATCCTGCCTACTTTAATATTTTGCTCCAAATTGTATTTTTATTCATTCTTGATATAAAATTTGATTTTGACCATTTTGTATATGGAGTTTTTTATATTTAATTATTTTTTATTATGCACTTCTATAATTACTTTAGCAGATATATATCTTTGTTCCTTAATAATTTTTTTACGATAGTATAATTTAAAAATTCTTTTTTTAAAGTATAATTTTGACACGAATGACAAAAGCAGTTTTCATTATTCTCTGTCTATTTTAAAAGAGAAAACATAAAAAGATTTTAAGATATATATTTCTTAAGCATAAATTAAAAATGATTTGAGATATCTATTGACATAATTTATAAAAAATAATAGTTTGTTCAGTATACATAGAATTAGCAATAAGTTGTACAAACATAATAGACAAACATTAATACTGTTTTTAAAATGTATGAGAAATTAATTCTACTTAACTGAAAAAAATAATGAACTAAATATAACATCACATAAAAAGTATATAATTATATCAATTATAAAAATTGAACTTTATTTGAATTATACATATATAGATTTCTAAGATTTAATTAGTTTATTGTTTAATTTTATTTAAGCGAAGCTTAAATATATTGTAATGTAGTTTATTTCTAATATTATATATACTGAAATAAAGATACAGGAAATTAAAATATAATGGAAAAATAATATATACTACATATATATACGCAGTAATTTAAGTTATAAAAGATTATATTTTACAGTTTTTTTTTTCTTCATAAAATGATACACATCTTTAAAGAAAATATGGAGATCAATATATGCAATATATGGAAAATATGTCTATAAATTATAAGCCTAATCGCCAATTCTCTCTTTTAATGTAATTTTATAATAAGAATATACAATTAAAAATGAAGTAAATGATGAATTGCTAAATCTTGCTAGTTTTTCTAAGAGACATAAAGCATTTAACTGAACATTTCAATTCAACATATAATTTATAGTGATATGAATAAGAAACTCTGATTATAATAATTATACCATTATAATTACATAAAGATAATATATAAGTTTTCATTCATTTTCATTTATACTTTTTGATTTCTTCTTTTTTTTCTTTTTCTTTACTGGCTCTTCGGTTTCTTCTTGTACTCCATTTTCAACAAATCCGTTTTCCTTTCCATTCTCTAAAATCTCACTTTTTCTTTTTTTATCTTTCTTCTTTTTCTTTTTAGACGATTCTTGTTCCATACTTGCTATCACTTGTGCAGCTTCTTCTAAAGCTTCTTTCATTACATCTATATTTTTCTTAGGTACTTCTCCAGTTTCATAAAATTTCAATCTATCCTCTACTTGTTGTCGTAATTTTTCACCAAATACATTAGTTGGTGTATCAGTAAAGCAATCAATTCTTGATGCTATGGAACATTTATTCGCAAGATATCTTGAAATTCTACCCTTATTTTTTGTACCCGCACGACCAATAAAAGTTGAATGGAATAATAGACCATATTTTGGAGTGTTACCTCTAGTTTTTAAAGCCCTAAATAAGGCCTTTTCCGCCCCTAATATTTGCACAGTAGAGGCAGGATATTTGGCTAAGTTTGTAAGAGATCCTGCATGTGCTATTAATCTAGCTCCTACTTGGTCACCTATTAACGTAGCTAAATTTGGTGCAACTCCTGCCATTTTAGAACTTAAATATTCTGCTAATTGTTTTCTGTAGTCAGCTAAAGCAATAACACGTGCTGCAAACATTTCGATATTAAGAAGATCAACAGGACTAATATCCATTCCCATAGATGATTTGGATGCATCAATAATTGCTTGAGCTTTGGCACTGTCCATAACAATTTCTTCCAAAGCTTCTAACTTTTCATTAGTAAGTTCTTTTCGGTTTTTTATTAATTTTGCAACTTTGGCATACATATAATTCTCAGGAACTATTTTTACAAGCTCTGGAAAATGATAACTGTACCATTCCCTGTAAGTAATACACGTGTAATTAATAAACTTTGAAAGCATAATGGGATACCTTATATGTATGAATTTAGAAATTAAGTTTTTAAATAATTACCTTATTCGCATACTAAATGTATTGACATCTTTGTCCAATTGGTCTAACAGAGCTATACTTTGTATAATCATATTATCCACACGATTGACATTGAATTTAACTTTAGCTCTAGAATAACTATGACCAAGTCCAAGTTGTGCAGTTCCAGAACTTTTAGCAGTGAAACCTTTCACTAGATTATGAAAATGAAACCTTATTCCTCTAATAATTTCTGGAATGACACCAATATGATCACACTTTATATCTAATGCTTCAGTAATGCTAGCTCCAAGTTTTGGATCGGCCACTCCAAGCACAACTTTGTTTTTCTTTCCAGATTTTGGTATACATGAGTCTAAAAATAACTGTAAATCTTCTGGAACAATTCCTTCGGAGACACTATTTATATTTTCTAGAGCTGCTAAAGCAGTTTTAAAAGGTGAAAATCCAACTAGTTTCACAACTGAATGAAAACGAGAAAGATCTGTGACGGACGATTCAACTTGAGGCAGTAACATTCCTACCTCTTCAAATTCCTTGACAGAAAAAATGGCATAGCCAGCAGCATGCTCAAATAAAATAAAAAGCTTTGACTGAAACAAAAAATTTTTATATACAGTTAAAATTACAAAATATATATATATATATAAATTGTTCAAAACAGAGCTCCACAATTGATAGAATTATAGGTGAAAGTTTAATATAACATATTTTATATTTTATTATTTAAATATTTTATAATAAATATATTAAAAAAGAACTGAATTCATATATGAAGAAAATCTATTATACAAGTGTATTTATGCAAATATCTGTTATAAAAATGACATGTTTAATAGTTTATGTTATATAGTATACATATATAATATATTTTTATGATATAAAAACTAAAAACACACAATTCATTGAAGAAACTTCAAGAGTTTCTATATCTCTGTACTTTTTTAAGTAAATTTTTTAGTCATATTTGTATCAAATATCTATTGAAACTTATTGTTTTTTCATGATTCATAATTTTTAATATAAATAATTTGAAGATTTACTTTAGTTTTATTAACAACATATTTCGAATACAATTATTACATTCAGTAATACTACATTAAACTTAAAATATTGTTTCGTAAAAAGTACAAATAATTTTGAAAAAGGTATATTAATTATTAAAATTAATTTAAGGACATAATTAAAACATTAACTTACCATGGTTTTGTTAAGTTCTATTCCATTCAATTTCTGTATAACCACTACACGAAGCGATCGCGCATTAAGGGGGTTAGAAAACGACCATGTGTCCCGGAAATAGTACGAAGAGAAATATGGAGCTTTTAATACTTCCTGAGATTCAAACGTTTGCCGAATGTTCCATACATGTATACATTTTTTAAGTCGCTAATTAAAATTGAATAATAGTTGTTTTTACGTAATACATTCTTGAATAGCACAATCAAATAGAATTATATTTTCGAATTTTTCTTGTATACATTTCTATTCATAATTAAGCTCAGCAACGTATATTTAAGTGTTCTCTTTTATGTTATGTATGGAAGTGAATGTCTGTATTTTCGTTTCTGATATTTAGGTTCCATTTAAATAAGTTTTTAACTAGTATTTAACTAATAGCTAAAAATATAAAAATTTTTATTGATATTGAAAATAAGTATATTATAAATCGATTATTAAGAGTAATAATAGTTTTCTAAAATGTAATTGAATGGTTTATTGTTTGCAGGTTATGTTTAGTTTACATTATTTAGTATATATATTTTTCATAAATTTCTTTTTCTTTTAAGAATGGAATCTCGGACAGAGTTTAAAATAAAATCTCCGCCAACTGATGCGATTTCAGCAGTGGAATTTGGTCCTAATTCAACACAATTCCTTCTTGTTTCCTCTTGGGACAGTACAGTGCGGTTGTATGACATTCATGCAAATACTATGAGATTAAAATATAATCATGATTTGCCAGTTTTAGATGTTGCATTTCAGGTAATTACAAATTTATCAAATATCCTTGTGCTTTATAAATTTTTATATATTCATAAGATAAACAAGTTGGAAAGTATTATAGTAACATCTAACGATATGTTATATTTGTATATTTGAAGCAAAAAGGAGGATTGGATAAAGTATAATATTTAAAATACAAAGATACACAACAAATTGAAAGTATTTATATGATAAGAAAAATGTATGCAGGAATGAAAGAAGAAAATTCTATATATTTAAATATATGATGCATTATTATATTTCACATTGAATATTTCTCAATTATTATAAAAATTTTTATTTTTAAAATTAGCACAATAAAGAATGTTTCTTTAACAGGATGCTGTTCATGCTTATAGTGGTGGTTTAGGAAATACATTAAAGATGTATGATATCAATAGTAATACTGGTACTAACACTTTTATATTTTTATCTTTATTCATGTTCAATATAATATAGAAGAATCATAATAAAAATTCCCTTATAGAATCAGTTATGGGAACACATGATAAACCAATTAGGAAAATTGAATATTGTGCTGCAGTAAATGCAATATTAACTGGTGGGTGGGATGCAGCAGTGAAACTTTGGGATCCCAGAACACCCACTTGTGTAGGTAGTTATTTACAACCTGATGTCGTTCTTGCCTTGTCTGTATGCGGAGATAAATTTGTAGTAGGTACAGCCAAACGCAAAGTTTGTATTTGGGATCTGAGAAATATGGCTGGTATGTTTCAAAGACGTGAAAGCAGTTTGAAGTACCAGACACGTTGTATTAAAGGTTTTCCTAATGAACAGGTAGGTTTGATATTTAAAAAAATAAATAAATTTAAAGATTTTATAAATACTATTTTGATTTAATTTAATATTAATATTAAATTTTATATATATCTAATTCTTAATAACTTTTAGGGATATGTTCTTAGTAGTATAGAGGGCCGTGTTGCTGTTGAATACCTTGATACAACACCAGAAGCACAGAAAAAGAAATATGCTTTTAAATGTCATAGGATAAAGGAAAACAATGTGGAGCACATATATCCAGTGAATGCTATTAGTTTTCATTCAACTTATAATACATTTGCAACTGGTGGTTCAGATGGTTATGTGAATATTTGGGATGGTTTTAACAAAAAACGTTTATGTCAGTTTCACAGATATAATGCTGGTGTTGCTGCACTTAGTTTTAGCCATGATGGTTCTGTGCTTGCCATAGGAGTATCGTATTTGAATGAAGCTGAAATTCCACCAGGTGGAAATGATGAGAGAGAAATTTATATAAGATATGTGAATGACCAAGAAACTAAACCGAAATAATATCGTGTTATTGTACAGTTTTTTACAGGAAAAATAGATTAAAAATTTTTTTAATTATATTCTGCTTTATTAAAGCAGTAAAAACTGGATGTTAAAGCTTTTTCACAGAAATTAATAACCATTTGTAATATATATAATAACAGTGTTCTATTTTACATTTTTATATCTTAAACAATTGACTGATAATTAGAAGCAAAATCTACAAACGAGGTAATTCCTGTTCAGAATTACAAGACTAGTCAAATTTTAATAAAATATTTTTTTGTAAACATTATTTTGTTTATTTAAGATAATAATAGACTTATTCAACAGTATTTTACATATTAAATATTTGTGAATTTTATTTTTCATTTCATCATCTATTATGCTATTCTTTTCCTTCTTATTATTGATAATAATTATTACTAATAGTACTAGAAGATTAGTATGCATTTTATTATTTTATTTTTAAATGAATCCTTATTTAGTACTTAAAACATACGTTTATTAAGTGTTTGAGTAAAGCGTTTTATTCAAATTATAATATATTTTAATAAAAATGAAATATATATTATAGTATCCAATATATCCATTACAAAAATATTAATTAACACATAATTATGTTAAACAATTTAATGAAAAACCTACTTAAAGGAAAACGTAGTTCTTAAACTGATTTTATTAAGCCATTAGAATTAAACCAAACAACTGTGTTTTATAGTATACAACACACTTCAAGTTAGATGTATATAGTATTAAAATAAGTTGGAGCAATATAAACTTACAAGATAATTATATATCATTTTATAAAAGAGACATGAGGTACAAATAATTTTTCTATTAATTTGCTCCTTTATAAATAATTGTGCTATTTATTAATACACATACGACGTATGTATTGCACATTATATTTACGAAATTATTGTCAGAACTCAGTTGATGTTAATAGAATGCAGCAATACTATACAAAAATTTAGTATGTATTACTATTTAGTTAATAGAGTTATCATTCATTTACTATTACATTAATGATTGTACGTATTACACATATCTGTAGTTTATTGCGAAAAAATGTAGATTTTTGTTGTATTTCTTAAAGTTATTTGTATAATTGTTGAAATTGGGAAAAGATACATTTATTCTTTTTATTATAGATAAAAGAACAAACTTGTTAGGGCAATTGCATTGACACAATTTATGTCATGCAGATATAATACTCATATTGCAAATAAACTAAATGTTAATACTTGCGTAATATATGATTTCATTTTTTAGTGATTTATGGTATATACCTATATGAGACATACATTTTTAGTAGTTTAACAGTTTTTATAACACTTCAGTTAACAATATCTACATTAACAATTTGTACTAGCATCTTCTGTTTTTTGAATGTGTTCTTTGATATATTTTACAATTCTTTTACATGATCATAAATATATACGTGTACACAAGATATTTGACAGATTTCTGTACAAACTCTATTAGTACATAACTGTTATTAACAATAGAATATTACAACAAAGTTTGAGCGCAAGTCTACCACAAATTCTGTATTTCAAAGAGCTGTTTAGCAGATAAAAATATATTTACTTGTTTTTCTAATTAGATACCCTATATTAATATATAATTAGCTACTTTTGTTGCTTTTTATGTTTTTGATGAAGTATTTTGAGAAATTATGAGTTTTCTTAACGCATCACGGATTGAATCATGTGTTGCAAAACTAATTCCTACAGCAATTGGGCCTTTCACCCAATTCATGCTCAATCCTTTATAGAAGGCCATTATACCTTCTTCTCTGAAAATGATAAAAGATCATATATAAAACATTTTTGTTTACAATGCGATCAAATTTACTTATTTATGCAACAATTCTTATTACTTTATACAGATATCAGTTTACTATATTTGTAAACGCATATTTTATATTTTAAATAACACGAATATCACACTTATAATAGTAATTCTTACAAAATTATATTAGAATTCAATTCGATGTTAGTAATTTTTAGGTAAAACTAAAAGTTATGTAAGAGCAACAATCTTAAACTCACTTGTAAATTTTTGTGACAGTTGAGGTAATTGTGTGATAATGCTGGCTGTTCATCGGGCCATGGATTGCTGAGGTCTGCATTCTTCTCCGTACGATGTCCAAAGGGTAGCTGCTAGTCTGAGCAACCATTCCGGCAATGGCGCCGCAAATCAGTGATGTCGAGAAGCCAGGAATAGCCACCGTGTGCACTGTTCATCGACATGTAGCCATCATCGAACATGAAGCACGTACTTGAAAAACACCGCCATCGGACTTGTCTCAACAAGCGTCGCTATTAAAGTAAGTACTGTCCCAATATCGGGAAACAGCCCCGATGTGCCCCACGGGTACCCTGCTTTACGATCATACACGAGCCACTCTCGTTCGTATAAATCACGATTTTTTTTCTGCGTGTAAGCACTGTCACGGCGTAGAATAAGTCTGTAAAAGAATTGACTTACCATTTAATAAGTTCCTGAGTAGATCATAGGTGAAGAAGCTGCAACCAGCATAAGGAATAACACCAAGTAACGTTGCAGTAAAGCCACGGTAATAGGCCAATATTCCTTCTTCAACGTAAATGCGTACAAAAATTTGTCGCAATGTTTTATATTCAGCTTTTTGTGTCACAGCCATTCTTGCTCTCATCAAATCCAGGGGGTAAGTTGTGCCTTGTGATGTTATACCCGCTAATGAACCAGCAAGAAAGTTTAGTCCAGGTTTTTCTCTATAAAGAACAAAAAAGTTTTTGTATATGTCATTGCAAATATATTACTAATAAAATTTAGCATAGTTGTAAAATTTGCAAAAGATTTGTAGATTAGTTTAAGATATTAATTATATTTAAAAATATGACATTAAGCACTATGTGGTTATATTATATTCTATACATATATATTTATGTTGTTTTAATTTAGTTATAATTTTTCTATGTTTTACCTTTCCGACCCATTTATTCCCAGAATTCTTTTCCATTGCTCATGAGCTGTGAATTGAACAGCAGAATATGGAACTATTCTAACCATAGTTGCACTATTCCCACGCCATAAACTTAATAAACCTTCTGTTTTAAGAGTATTTATTAAAAATCTGACTGCCGCTTTTGCCGAAAATGGTTGATTTGAGATTTGGAAGTTTATTTTCGTGCGATCTAGAGGTGCTATTGTCGTTTTTGCTAATGCTCCTGCAATAGCACCTGATACCAAGCTTGTCCATACTCTTTGTGTATTTGATATACCATCGCTCCCAACCTTTTTTTCTTGTTTCTTCTGAAATACACAATTTAATGTTGTGTATGATATAGCTGAATATCAGATTTTCCACTGACTGAAATCAGATATGCAATGAAATGCAAATTTGTAAAATATAATTGAATTGGAATATAATTTAATATATTCATTGGATCTTAGTTGAAATTTTATATGCAATATACAACAAATTTTATATTTTATAATTTTGAACTGATTTCAATATAATAAACCAAATAAAAATTCAGATAAGTATTTTATTTTACATCTAATATAAAAAACTATGCGTGTATGTATAATCTTTACATAAATACTCAATAAATTATTTTATTACTTACTGTTGTATGTACATCTTGTTTTTCCATTGAAAGGGATGATGGACTTTGTAACACTTGCTTTGTTGTGTTTGACCAAACAGACATTTATATTCCTTCAATAACTGTTTGGCTATAGTTAATAGAACAAATTTCTTAAGTACATTCCCTTATAATGTGGATGATTTTACTTAAATTGCTTTATTAAAGTGTATTTCTGCGGAATCTTCTGTAAAAAGACAGAGTCTTTTATAAAAATTATGTAATTGTGTATAAATATTTAATGTAAAGAAATAAAAAATGTGACCTATGGATATATATTGAATACAAGATTTATTTTTGTTATTTCTATCAAAAGAAACTTAATTGGATTAATTAATTATTTTGATATTGTAACTATATTGTAATTATATTTTTCTATTGATAATATAATACATTAAAATTAATTTTATTATCTGTGATAGTTATATAATCATATTTTAGATAATTCTGCATTTAAATACCTAAACGAAAGTTACATGTACATCTATATCTGTACAAGAGATTGAGAATATAAATATAGATATACAGTACATGTATTGTATATTTAATATTTATAATTCAACCTGATTAGGCACTTTATAAGTAGATTATATTCTATTCACACATTTATCCTTTTGTTGAATGTACAAAGACTCAATAAGAGGAAGTCTTGTGCTATCTTTTAAACCTTACGTAACTGATGTATCTACTGAAACTGTTTTTCGTAAATAAATTTATTATTTTTCAAAGTGAATAATAAAAATATTTTGTTATTTTTATATAGAGGTCAATCTTTACATTTGTGATATTATATGATTTATATTCATGATATTAAAAGCAATATATACAAAAAATTTAAATTAATATAAAAAAGTTAATATTTTTTTAGTCTCAGCAATTAATATATTGTATTACATACATAGCAATATAATCTTGTATAAGTAAATAGAAGTTGTTAATTATATAAAATGCAATTTGATATTATAAATTTGATAAATCTCTGCAAATTAATTTTAAATATATATTTATCACTTAATCTCACACAATATTTTTAAGTTTTATCAAAATAGTAAATAAAATTTATGATATTTGGAAACTACTTTATATTTTTTTGTATTGTTTAAACAAATATTTATATATAATTCAATAGGAGAGTATAATTTTTATTATCATTACAATTCTTGTCTTTTTATTCATTAATTTTCATATTTAAACAATTTGTCAATTAAATATTTCATTGTAGCAAATATTTAATTATCTTATATTATAAATTAAATTTTTTCTACTCTAATGATCGTACCTATGACTAATGATACTTATCTTACCTAACTATAATTTACTACCTATACATACATCAAAGAACCAATGAACTTACGTAATGTATATTATTACTAAATTAGTAAATGAATTATTTGAATACCGTCATAGTTAATTACGAAAAGTGATTCTACTGTATAGCTATTATAACGTAATATATATAATTTATATGCGTGCGAAAATACGATATTGTGACTTTTAATTGCACGGATGAATTGACATGATAGAGTAAACATTTAATTAATTAAATTTATTGCATTTATCTTTTTAAATAATTACATGCGAATAATGGGCGAGGTAACGTGTTATTTTTAAGTTCCACATCTATACCTTTAAACGAATTTGAATTCCTTTAAAGGCATTTTCCACTGTAATCGATATTATGTTACTTTATAAATATGCAAAGTATAAAATAAATACTGTCTGACAAACTTATATATAATAAAGTAAGAATATAAACAATAAAAATGTTATACGTTACTTTTTTCAGTTGTGTAAAAAAACAGTCGAATGATTTGTCAAAGATTCGGTTTCTTGAAAAAATAATGAACATGAATGGAACATTCAACATCGATTAAAGTACTTCACATTATTAAATAATTATTACAAAAGTTTGAAGTAAATACTACTCCAATGGTCTTATACGCGCAACTGATACCAAACTGTAGATACATCACAATATCGCCTTTATTAAATACATACGTACGTAATACACACTAACATAACGTATTCACATATGCACAAGTCTTATAGAGTCCTTTGATTAAGAATGGAACAATATTTTTACGTGTGACGATGTGACCTTCTGGTATATTCGGTTCATCTTTGTAGATGGCGGTATAAAATAATGTGAATATGTATTCAGAAATTTAAATTCTTATCATTTAAAGTATTTACATACTCGAATACATATATGTATACATACATATTTTCTTGCTAGTTCTTGCAGAATTGTTAAGTTCATCACAAAGTATATAAAACTAGATTTAGATAATGAAAGTTTACATGTGTATAAATCGCGACTGGATTTAATACAGCTGCGTGCGTGAAAACATATGTTTATGTACGTACATTCGTCAATATTTGTCACTAATATATCAAAGTATGTTAACTATCTCATTTATATTTATTATTATTTTTGAAAAGTTTTGTCTCATTAAATAAATTTTAATATCAATAATAAAAGTAATATCAAATGTTAAATTTAGATTTATATTATAAACGTAATTACATAATTTACATTGGAAAAATCATCAATTTTAAATATTTAATTGCAAAGTTTGAAGTGTCTTATACACTCTTTAGTTGAAAAGTTTAATTTGAAAGAACATTGAATATAAAGATATAGAGAGAAAACAACGTTGCTCAGGTAGGAACCTGTTATATGCATTTTCTTTATACGTACGTTAGCGACCTCTAAACACTTTATATAAAGGGGTAATGTCTGCACTCTCTATTGATATCTATTTTTCGAATTTATAATAAAGTTATCAAATGTTATCAAAATGAAATAATTTATTTCTATAAAATTATATAACAAACATAATAATGTCTACCTTAATTATTTCTTTTAAAGTTTAAACATATGCATAATCAAGGAATATTACTTTTATTACGAAAACATAATATCAGAGAAAATTAAACTTATCATAAGCATTTTTATATTAAGTTCGAAATTTAAATTTTGGATATTTGCCTATAATATAATACTACGACGTAAATACTGACTTTATTTTGATTTATGTTCTTTAGTTCCAAATATCACCGTATTAGCGCCATGTCGTATAAAGTTTCAGCGGGAGTTTATCGGTTAGGATAAATAATTGTTTATTTGTGAATTATTTTAATATCTTGAAAAGTTTATTTGTGCAGAAAGCAATGTATTTTCTTTTAACAGGAAATCTTCCACCGTTTATTCGATACTACATGGGTATTGGTGAGTTATTTCGTTTATCTGTGCGTTTATACATTTGCTTCTCCTTGATCTTATACTAGTATTAGAATTACTAACGTACTAACGTCTTTCTTTTTTAAATACGTAGAATCAAATGTTATTTATATAATAAATTTTAGATAGTGTTTGTATTAATATATAGGTTATTTTTTTATTATGAATTGAATATTACAAGCAATAGATCATTTAAATATTAAAAGAAAGTAAAATATATCAAATGTATTTCTAAATTATTTGTCCTTTAATATTAAATAGATGTTACAGATTATATAAAAACATTTTACACATTATATTATGAATGTGCTGTCAGTATCAAATGATATTAATTCTTACTGAAATTTTCATATTATTAGTTATAAAGTAACATGTGTAAATAACAATAGCTTTTAAAAAGAAGAACATAAATAATAATCTTCTATAATAGTATGAAATGATAAAATTCTTCGTAATACAATGTGACTCTGACAATGGATTAGCTTAAAAGGGTTAAATATTTCGTAAATGAATGGTTATTTCTAAAATGATAAGAAGGAATTATTATTTTCGATGTAATTTCTGATTTCCGGTTAATTATGTGGTCAAAGACCATTTATATGTTAGCTAGTGTCAATGATCCTGACGATCTAAGTTCTTCAAGTTTCAATAATAACTAAATTATGACGAATTAGATTAATTTCATTACTTTTGAATTAAATTTATTGAATTAGTCAATTTTAAGTATCGAAAAATAAAGCAAGGACAAAATATAATTTTACGTTGAAATAAACTGCCCTAAAATATGAAAAGGAATAATAAATTACAATAAAGACTTTAAAATATCAAAACATTTACTAAAGGAAATTTAAAAATTATTTTGAAAAAATGTATAAAATAATCCAAAACGGAGTAAAAAGGAATTAATTTGTATACTAATGATTTAGTTTCTTGTTGTTTCGAAAATTTCGGTATTCTGTTGTATTTAAGTAAGATCAATGTTTCGCGTAGAGAAATAGGTTAGAAAATAGAGAATAGAGAAATATAGCACGATAGATGTTACGTCGTTGACGAGCTTCAAAGATCCGGTCTGTTATCATTGGAATTTTAAAAGGTCGCCTCCTCGTCAACTTGGATTTATTCGAATTAAAACCCTGCAGGGCCGCACGCCGTCTGTCTACCTGATAATGTTTTTTCCTTGTGGGCAGGAGCGACCACTATGTTTTTCATCCTTGTTTGGAAATCAAATTTTGAAAGAGATTCTAATACTCGAATTTTGTAAATTAATACAGAACTATTGAATTTATCATCTAACGGGGAAACTCGTCACATTATTTTTCGATAGAAATTATATTACATGATCAGTTTAGTATAAACTCTAACCTCATTCTTTTGGGTACGATACACGCAACACTTGATAATTTACAACAACGTTGACAAATATCGAAATTATCTATAGTTAAAAGATTTCTCAAAATTATAAAGAGATACTTACAACACGCCTCGAAACAAATCATCCATTGTTGTCACAATTTAACGAAGATTTAAACTCGTTAGCTTTCTGGTTTCTGAACGATTAATCTGGACGATGTTTTTGTGTTTTCATTGGTACTGGCAATAAATACCCAAGAAAACGCGATTGTAAAGCGTTAGATATGTTATCAGTTAGTGGACTTGCCAGAGATAGGCGTTTATAGTGTTCTGTAGTCGACTACCAACATTGAAATTGCATTATAGAAGTTGGATCAGCCATTTAAAGTCGTACAAACCCGTAGTAACCACTGACGATTGATTTCCAATGAGAACACGCGTAGAGTTAAAGGAAATGGAAACAGGCATTACACAAACGTTCGGAGCGTAGCAAGATTAATTCCATAACTATGGAAAATTTACAGAAGTTTTATTAAGAAAAATGAAACACTGAGACGAAGAAATTTTAAGAAATATTTGTTTATCATTAATACGTCTGTAAATTTAACATAATAGAAGTTTTATTTCTGTCTTAATATAGTAATACCCTTTATTAATTACATTTGTTTTACGTATAGCAAGTTGAATAGCGATTGAATCTGAATTTAATTTTAGCAAGTCTAACAAATTCGTGAAAGAAAAAGGAAACATTTTTAACTCTTGCGATTTGAATAATCATTGTTCTTATCTAATGCACTTAGCTTTAGAAAAAATTTCTCTTCAATTTCTTATATAAGTTCCATGAACTTTTATATCAAGCTTTATATTTTTACATTACGATAATATTCTTATCTCAGCTACAACGAAAACATCCGTGATTAACGAAACAATGATAAAAGTCTTGTAATATACCATTGATAGTTTTACAATCGCTTTTGTTTCCCAATAATGTCGCAATAAGTTTCAAGATATATCTACCGAAAATAAAGGCTAAAGTTAAAAGCTAGGAAAATCTCGCATACTTCCACCACTCCTCACCTATACATTTTTCGTCAACGTTAAATCTTTTTTCTAACCACTTTCTTCAGATCTATAGGCTTAGTTCCATAAAATTTCGCCCCAATTCTTCGTGCTTCCTATAACTCTACGTTACTCTGTACTTTTCCTATTACGATTCTGTCTACCGCAATAAGATAATAAATACATACAATAAAAAATTTGCAATTTATGAAACAACGATAAATCTTTCCACATGACGTCATCGATAGTTTCAATATAGTTTCACAATAAATTTCTCAATATCTTCTTTGTTATATAAGAAGTGTAATAAAAGCCTAGGAAAATTTCCCACGCTTCCACATACTCGTTACATCGTTTTTTTTTTCTTCTTGTATTAAATTTTTCTCTGGTCGAGTCCTCTCCCACCTCATCTCACATTCATTGTTTTCGTTCTAGTTCGTAGGGCAAGAACATTGGTTCGCGTTTCGAAAAATCCGATTTTTCTCGAACGATGGATTTCCCCGAATGGTCAGAGGACGTGGGGCACCTTTTCGAGCGTATCCTTACCTGGTGGTTCGGTGTCTACGCTGGACTTTGCTTTATGCGGACACTTTATGCCCCCGATTGCGAACGACACCGGAACGCTCTCAAGTCCTCGGCACCGATCGGGGATCCTTTTCCGATCGCAAAACAACGAGAGCGGTTTTAATTTAAGGTTCCGAGAAGGCCGGGAACTGCGTTTCCTTTATTGGGCTCTACGAGCTGGCGGCACGTTTTAATAATCGTGTTCTAGACGACGAGCATTCTCGTAAACCAGATCCGTTTTTATGCATGAATCTTATCGGCTACTCGGGCCAGTTGACTCACGGTGGACTCGTCTTCTGCACGTGGAATGTTCATCGGCTGATTGAAAATTTAAATCGAACACCGGACAGATATCGACCGTTCATCGTACGAAAATCTAAACGAATAAACGTTCCACCGTTCTTCGAGGAATCTTGGCTGTGGATGCTTCAGCGCTGGCTCTGGGGCTTTGTAAGATCGAGCATGAAATTTAATTGATCATTTTTTAATGTGGGAATTTAGATAATTCAGTAATCGAGCGGGAGTTTGTAACAGGCTGAGTTTTGAGGAGTTTTTTTTTCTCTTTAAGGCAATGATATTTAGGGGAATTTTGAAAGAGATGAAATCGTTTTTAAAAATGTCTCCGACTTAATTCGCTTAAATTATTCTTATGCAGCGAATGATTCTATGAAAAATAAGGAGATAGGTAATTATCTTGATACCACAAGTTTGTAGACAGCCGAGGAGATACGTAAATAAGATTTTGGATTTTGTTACGAATGAAAACAGTTGTAACGAATTGTTCTACTGGGTCGAAGTTATTAAATCTTATTTTATGAGGATTCCCAAATAACAGACAGATACGGTAGTTTTTATGACGACGGAAGAACTGATTATTCTTATCAGAAATTAAAATGTTCACTTCCAGCGAAATGACGTAAAATTTACAGATTATAATGACACATAACGTGCAGCAAAACGATATTAGCGCATTGCGCATATAACAGATAACTTGAGAAATAAACTACCAGGCTTCTCTTGCACAATTATTTACTCATAATATTAACGTTACACGTTGTAGATTACAAACCTTCGTTTTTCATAATTTCATCATTTTGGCGACCAGACGACTTGTAATTAACAGTTAATTTAATCGTTTCTGTTTTCGAAAATTACAAGCTACGTCGCTACTTTATTTGTAAAATATATAAGCTTATAAATATATAAAATTCGCTTAAAAGTAAGCTTAAAAATATTACGTGGTTGGTTAATCATCGTGCAACGATACTTTCTACGTGTACTGATATTCATCTTTACATCTATCGTATCATGAGCTTTTATCATCTATTTTTGAACATGTGGAGACGCATAGATACTGAATTTCTTAACGAGATAAAGTTTGAGGATATTTATTCGAGGATTGTCTAAGATTGTCAGTGTTTGGAATTTTTGCAGTAGTCTTTACACAAGGAACGATTAAGTGATATTTCGTATTTTTGTGATACACGAGATTTACGATCGTATCATATAAAAAGATAATTATAAACGCTTCACAAGGCGATAACGATCTATTTAATATTTAGTAGACACACCCATCTGTATCACTTTTTCATTTCAAACAGTATTATACAGTACTATAAAGTACTGCAATAATGATTAAATTGTTACCATGATAATAACAATCGTGAAAATAATACAAAGCTAGCTACATACGTGCAACTATCGCAAAATATGAATTCCATTCGTTTATACGCTTCTTTTAAGATTCTATCACCTAATGAAGAATTTTTCTATCCATATATACAGGGTGTCCAAAGAGATCGGAAGAAAACTTATTAACGAGGTCAAGTATTTTGTGTACTTTACTTTATTATTTTTTGACAATTTCTAAGTTTTTAATAACATCTTTTTTCAACAACGAATTGTTAACTTTTTATCGAATAAAAACGTAATTTTTCTTCGTTTCGTTTTACCTTTTTTTCGTTAAATTTATGATAGGAGCATATTTACACCACGTGTATACTCGTCGTTGCTTGATTTTATCTGTGCAACCTGTAAGGTATCTTCGAAACCAAACTCCGCAGTTAACAGGATAGCAGTAAATACACCTGTATCTGCCTGCTGCGATTCTGCGTAAGAGCGAGTCGTAAGGATAACTTTCCCGCAAATCTTTGAACGTTTATAACCCTTTCATTAAGCATTTTCGAACACGAGCTTCTATCAATTTCTTATTTCCCTTTACTCGATAATTACTAACGATACGTAGCGTATGCTTTGTCTCGACCTCTTCGGACACCCTGTATGGTACGTCCGCATGCTTTGAGCGTTTCATCTTTCATAAAAATTGATCGTTAAATCATTGATTTCTCTCGTGAATCCGATGAAACGACCTGTACTCGCTTTTGGCGAATACGTTTGGTTAAAACGTACATGTGCGCTACGTAGCTCTGTTGTATGTGTGTGTGGTCAGGGGTCAGAAGTCAAGACACAAAGCGAGATGGAGGTCGAAAACAATTTAATGACTGGAAATGGCGGTCTCGGGAAGATTAGCACTGCAAACGTGGATGGTGAAACGACGAGAGTAGAGACAAATACAATGCCGAGAAATATCGGCAATCGGTGCGGTCTCATTTGGTCTTTAAACGTTCCGTAAAAAGAGTTGGACACGATTTACGTTTGATTATAGCCTTGACTCGGGTCAAAAGTCGGTACGAAATGACTATCGATACGAGATGGGAGCGACCAACTCTGGAGATTATAGGTAATGACTAATAATATACTTCCAATATACGATGGAATCGTCTGTTCTTCTTGCAAAGGGCGTTGAAACGCACGATAACGCTCCCTTCTGACCGACATGTAAGACCCAACAGTTAATAATTCACGGCTGATAAGCCGTGTTCACCTGTGATTGATACTCGAGGCTGGTTCTTGCGTAATTTTACCTTTACAAGAAGTGGCTTAAAAGTTCGACGAAAGATCAATTGAAATTGGTTACACTGCGTGTGTCGTAATTAAATAATTTCTGGTCGTATTGGTTCAGTGTCACTTTGATATTATAATCACTACGTATCTAATTAGAGATCTATCTATCTATCTATCTAACTGTCGTATATCTATTTAGATAGTAATTTAAATCGTTAATAATTTAAATAGAAAATCCAAGTTTATCACTTGTTTTGTAGACTTTTATGTTATACATTATTTTCATATATAATTCATTTTATGAATTTTCCATGTACATTAAACGCGAATGGAATATTTATGCGATGCAACGATCGCATACGTTTTTTTACGACTTTTTGTATCGCAACGCGAACCATGTACTGTTGTACGAGTACAAACCTTTTCTCGAACCAATGGAATTCGAAAGCGGGACCAAGACTGGATATACATTTCGCTAATTCAATCGTTGCTCGTGTATTTCCATTGATATCGATGTCACCGGGTTTTGCATAAAATATCGATTTATATTCAATTCGTTACTCGCTAGTCGAACCGAGTCGATTGGGCCAAAGTAATTGATGTCTGCCATTTTCATTATTTCTTTTTCATTTTCTCTGCTTGCAGCTAGTGTAAATACATGCGTGGATATATGCGTGTCCGAAGTTTCTGTTGAACATCGTGCGTATAACTTTAACGAGAAAGATCAACATCTTAACGCGATGTCCAGTGAAAATATGATTTTACGAATTTCAATCTCTTTCTCTCTATCTCGTTTGTTCATTATTATTTTGTTAGAAAAAAAAAAAAAAAAGAAAAGGGAAACAGCGGAAGGTTATATCTTATCTTAGTAAAATCCACCTACATACTTATGCAAACCTTCTGAGGTTTTTACACCTCACTTTGCTTAAGAGTTAAAAATGATATGAATCACGTTGCTTCTCGATCTTCATATCATTTTTTTCCAACTATCTCGATACTTACGAATCAAGCTGTACGTGCCATTATCAAGACAGGTGGGAGCTGGCGTTCGGATAAATGAATTCAACCAGCAAAAGTTCATTTAATCGAGCGTTAAAACCAAAGCTTCGTACAAATGAATACTTCGACCATTGTTCGACCGGATCGACTGTATAAACTGCACGTTCCCGGACAAGTTGCGACACGCAGCTAAATGGAGTCCTCGCTGTGACGAAACACCCGAAATAGAACGCCTTTTTCGTTCATGATCGATTCGATATAAAAATGTGCCTTATCCTTTACGCGAGAACAATGCGAAACTTGGTAGGCGACTTTGACTCAGTCGCTCACTTCTACCGTTTCTGGTCGTACAGCCGATCGATTAGCATTGATCGGATTGATTCATCGTCCGGTCCGGAACGGGACAGGGACGGCGCGAAATCGTCGTTGCCGCCGTCCCCGTCCTCCTTCTTGATCCTATATTCCAAGATGGCCGCCAGTTTGTGCGCGCGAGCGAGCGGAGGCTGCGGTGCAAAAAAGGACGAGCGTAATAACGTAGTATCGTTAATGGCTGGGCAATTTCAGCGTGTACGAGTGGCCCCTCTTCCTCTCTCGTTCTTTCCTCGCCGACGCAGCGTATCGTTCTTTCCGACTCGATCTTTTTTCTTTTCGTCGTTCTTGCCGCTCTCCGAAGGCGCGGCAACCACCTCCACGCGCTCCCCTTGGCACCCCTTCTTTTGTGCCACGGCATCGTTCGCCGTGGAAGTACACGGCGGACCGGTCGCCGAAAACTGATCCGCACCGACCGAACCGATTCCAAGCGTTTAACTGGTTAGCTGTTTTTGACGAGTATATTCGTCATGAAGAAACGGCGATATTTTGTGTTACGACGAGTATACTCGTCACGCGTAAAGAAGGAAAAAATAAAACGGTCGTTTCGTTGCAACTTAATTTTGTATTATGACAGCCACGCACACTCTGTGTTCGACGAGTATAGCCGTCATGAAGAAACGGCGATATTTTGTGTTACGACGAGTATACTCGTCACGCGTAAAGAAGGAAAAAATAAAACGGTCGTTTCGTTGCAACTTAATTCTGTATTATGACAGCCACGCACACTCCGTGTTCGACGAGTATATTCGTCATGAAGAAACGGCGATATTTTGTGTTACGACGAGTATACTCGTCACGCGTAAAGAAGGAAAAAATAAAACGGTCGTTTCGTTGCAACTTAATTCTGTGTTATGACAGCCACGCACACTCCGTGTTCGACGAGTATATTCGTCATGAAGAAACGGCGATATTTTGTGTTACGACGAGTATACTCGTCATGCGTAAAGAAGGAAAAAATAAAACGGTCGTTTCGTTGCAACTTAATTCTGTGTTATGACAGTCACGCACAATCCGTGTTCGACGAGTATACTCGTCATCGCGTACTTTTCGCGACACGCTTTAGGTACACGCTTTTCGAGCAGGTCGCAACAGCCGACTGGTTAATGGCACGAGTCACCCTTTTTACCCGCAGCCGTTTCGTCACCGGTCTGTCTCCTTTTGCCTTTTCGTTGAGCCGCCTCTCTTTGCGCTGTACCATCGGCATCTCCTCTCTTCGATTCTCCTTACGTATTCATCGATTTTTTGGCAACGAGATCCGCGTATTTCGTTGGCCGCAAACGCTTGTTAGGATACTTACACTTTTCTTGCAAGATTCTAACGAAGTCTGCTTTATTCCGCGTACTTTATTTTTACATACTTTTGTATACTTCGTTGTAAGGCTCGTGCGATTAGAACGACGTAACGAGGAATTGTTGTAAGCTGATTGTAACATGAACGTCGAGAGAAGCATAAAATTTATGTTACATAGTTACTTTTAAGAGTATTTGGAGAGTAAGAACATGTGACTAGAGCTTAACTTTAAGCTTCTTTTAAAAAGTTGTCTCTAAGTTTTATTCTAAAATCAGATCAATTGTTACAAAAGAGTGGAAATTACTTGGCCTTCTCGTGGAACGTTAGTTATTGTACTTTAAAATTACGCACATGTCGTTAATTTCATACATTTTTATACGTAACGCTGATAAATACAAATTGATCAAAATCATGTTCAGTTAGATATTCTGCGAGGTAAAAGTTACGGACGATCATCAGAAATTGATATTCTTTCCTGATATCGAATTATCAATTTGCTTTTTAATCGTAAAAAATATTTTATCGATGATTAGTCTGACAATTAATCGTTATAATAATTACCACCAACGTTATTATCATAATTCCACGATTTATGATTCATTTGGTACGAAGGTCGTTTAAGCAATACGACCTATTCTCGTAATTGTAATAGAATGAGATTCTGGTGATTGTTTCTTCTTATATCCTTCTCTTGGCATTGACGCTTATGCTGAGATATGCAGGATTATAACTATCATGGAATATTTCAATTTCTCAGCCATTTACCAAGAAATAATGGCGTGTACCAACACAAAAGCGTACACACATAGGCACATTTAATGAAATTGTTGCTTGTTTTGGCATTTGGCAAATAACATTTTTTAAAAGGCAGTGTTGCAGGCACAAAGTGTTATTTAAATTCCTATATTATTCTTTTTAGAATTTAGTTACAAAGTTAAAACCAGTATAAAAATAGAGAAATAAAATATCTCGTTTATTTCCTATTTATTTTCCATTCATATTTATTTAACATTCATAATCTCAATTCTTATTTGTTTACTAATCTCTAGCCCTTATTGCTAATGTGCAATGTTTATTTAATTGAAAAGATATTTAAAATACATTTAATTGACTAAGTATCGTATTAAGCTATCAACATTGATCATTCGAAAGATTAGTTCAAACAGGATTTAATTTTTTATCCATTTTTCTTCTTAAAAAGGATCCGATGTTCGATGCACGAATGTTATCCGTTTTTTTCAAAATTTAAAACCATTGATCGTCGTTAATTACTCAGACGATCCATTGAGTATTGGCAGACTAGTGAGTAATGGTCGAATTTTTCTCCTTGTCAGTTCGTTTGTTTCGCTTGGCGACTTTCGAAAAACGAGGACTGGCATACTCGAATTGTACGAGACAGACGTATCTACGTGTTCGGCCTGACGAATATTTTACACACGAAAGCTTTAAATACAATTAGCGTCTCGTTTTTCAGGAGAAACGTTTCAGCTTTTTTTTTTATTTTTCCTCGCGAGGATATGTTTTCGGATTTTTGTTTCGCTCCGCTTCCGACAGCGTTATAGGTAACGCGAACGATAAACAACACGAGTGAAAGCAGTTTACGTGAAAACAACCGTGTTTTATCATTGCTTACTTTAATTCTTAAAATTTCATAATATCGTTGCGGATAAATTCCTTCTATCCTTTTCCTGTCTTATAAATAGATATCGAAAATAAATTGATATCAACGATAAGTATCAAAATCGAACGATACGAAAAATAAATGCACGTAAATTACGTCTTTCTAGTTACTTGAATAATCGTAAAAATTTCATTATCAGATCGTTCGAAAAAATATCGCATCGTTCGTACTACTTATCGTTCACGCATTACGCCGATATCTGAAATATCGTTTCCATGATAATTACGATGTGTTCCATTTTGTTATTTAAAAATTCTTACCTATACTTATATACGTATATATACGTATGTGTAATAATAAGAAAGAATATGGCGAAATTTACTCGAACCTTACGATTAGTCAATATCGATTAGGTACCTAATGTTACGGGTTCTCAGGAACTTTTGAGAATTTCCATGACTAATTTGATCCCAGCGCAAAGTTATTCCCTTTATTACCAGGTTATTACACAGCGAAGAAACATGAAAGTCGTCGCCTGGAACAATAAAAAAACTTGAAAAAAAAGGCCAATTTCTTTTATGTTTTACGATGGAATATTTAAGTGCGTTATTAACTACCGCTTAAACGTCGTGCAAGTTTTTCCTCCCGGAAGTCAAACGCCTCCCAAAAACTTTTATAGGGTGCTTTATCCTTGTACAAATGGGATAAGTTGTGGAAATTTTAGGAGACTTCCTTGTCGTTCGCTATCTTTCATAAGGAGGCGCAAGTTCGTATTACGTTTGATCCAAGTTTTAATCGATAGTTTCATTCATTACCGTGTCCGCGAAATTGCTGTAATTCTTATTTATTTAATTCAGCTTCTTTCTAATTCTCTAACTTTCTAGATGAGCGTACTTTTCGTTTGTATATTTTTCGTGCCAGTGCGATTTGGTTTTTATCGCGAAAACACGCCACGAGATGATTCGAGATTACGACTTGGAGACTGCGATATCGATAGAACGATACAATAAAGCCGCAACAGGTCATTAGGTTCGATCGACGTGTAATGCGTTGTGCAGAATACGTTGCGAGAACCCTCCGAAATTGTACGGTGTTGGAGGGTCTTTGCAGGCGCGCAGGGAACTAATCGAAAACATATTTACCGATTAAGCCGCCAGTACTCGCAGCCTTTTCATGATCAGATTGAATCGTCAGAAATATACGATTATTTGGTCCGTAATGATGGCCTGCGCTTATTACGAACGACGTGGAAAACAATTCACATTTTCTATCCCTTTCGTAATTCGATCGAACGAATTTAATGAAACGCGAGAGCGAGTATCTAAATGTTACGGGGCACGAGAAACATAAATTCTCCGATCAGATACTCCGAATTACATTAGGTTATATACTTTTGTAATCTTAAAAACCTATTACTATGGAGAAACGCCAGAGTTAAGAAATACGATTAAGAAACGTGCAGCTAATGATAAAATTATCAACGACAGATTTAATTTAACGTTCTGTTCGTACTACGACGCAACGTCCGGAAAGTATTACCGTATTCTTTCGTCTAATTCTGTACGTGGCTACTACGAAATTGGTATCTATTAAGTAAAACAGCATTTTTACAATTACGCGTTCGTGAATCATGCGAACTTTTTATTCCTTATGAAAGTTGCCCTGGTTTTATGAAAGACACTTCGTCCGAAGGTTCTTCCAGCACCTTTTATTTACTACCATTTCATTGCCAACAAACGCACTCGCCATTTCTTTTTTACTCTCATTGCGTACGCGTCTAGTCGCGGGAAAAATGTCTTCTTTTTCTTTTTCTTATTCGTCGAACTCCCAAAACACCTTCGTAAAGGGTTACGCGGACGTAACTTTACCTTAGCCTTCACTTGGCAAACTTTCTACGTTGTAAATTTCTAATTTCTCGAGATACGCCAATCGCAAATTTAAATCGAGCATCTAAATTTGCAAATGACATCTCTCGAGAATAACATCGTTCGTACGTTCTTGCATACCTGTCCCATTCGTAAGCTCCAGTCCCTAAATTACAGTTAACACCGTAAAGTAAAGATCTGGCTTTCGGTTACGTGTGTAGAGGACTTGTGTAGAGGATGTTTGTTCGTGAGAATTACTAGACGTTATTCAAACCGTGGAATATATTTAAAATGATTAAATAAATTGATGTACAGACAGTATTCGCTGAGACGCTCGTACAGTGTATAAGTCGCAAAATAAGATCGCTGATAAATACTCGGTATATACTAAACTCTTTTCCATTGCGTCCGTTTATTTATACTGGTCGGGGAGAGTCGGAAAATCCAAATTTGTCTTTGTTCGACGGATGCACGTAGCGGCGACATTGTTTTTCCCGGAGTTTATTTATTATTACAGGCTAAAAAGACAATACCCTCTAGATTTAGGCACTAGATTCAATTAGAATCAAACACACTTCATACTTTTAATCATGTTATAGTACCACGACAGAAAAACTTACGTAATGTGCATCCAAGTAAAATAAAAAAAAAAACATTACGTGTACCCTAACGATCTTGATACTCCGAAGCGAAACAACAAAATGACTTGTCCTCTACTTATGTGCCGCTACACGCAGTTCGCGACAGCGAGACCTCGCAAGGGTTGCCTGAACGGGACCAAAAACCAAGAGCTTGAGAGCCGTGAACGATGCGAGCGATTCGAAAGGGTGTCTGTGACTCGGCTCGTTCGTAAATGAGCTTTGTGCCCTTTCGAACCTCGTGTACGTACACGCATACGTACGACCAGCGAGCCGTAATAACACATGTAGCCGTTAGACCATGGCAATAGGACTACTTGGACTATACACAGGTATACTTGGACGCGATGCTGAGATTAACCGTGCAGGCGCGATTACGATACGCCAGTATCCGATTGGTCGGCGGTTCGTCGAACAGCATGGGCGGAGCAACTGTAATGAGTTTCTAGCTTAGTACTCTCCTGCTTCGTTCCTCTTGTTTCCTCTCTCTCTCTCTCTATGTCTCTCTCTATCTCTGTCTCTTTGTCTCTCTCTTTCTGTCTCTCTCTGTCTCTTTTGCTGTTCGCCGTCTGCCCTTTCTCTGTCTCTTTTCGTTCACCCACCGTTTGCCACTGTGTCTCGCTCGTACTTGCAACGCGTCATCTTTATGCACGCACGAATGAATACACGCGTATACCGGCCATTTCGACACGTGAACGCACGCGATTACGCGCGTAGAGTTTCTTGGTTCGCGCCGTCTCTCCCCTTTGTCTCCGCCCTGAAGTTGTTCCGCGCCTCGTTTGTCCCGGCTGAGTTCACCGAGCCCTCTCTCTATGCATTCTTCGTCGAATAATTTTCGAATTACGGCCAGAGAGCGTTCGACGTTTCACGGGCTGGCGTTCCGATCGTGAGATCGTGAAAACGGCGTTCATTAGCGACCGGGATACTTGGCAAGATAAATTCGCTTCGTTATATGGAAGAGGCTGGCTCTCGATGATCGTCGGTCGGCATCGTGGTTGCTCTCTTTCTCTTGCTCTTTCTGATCGTTGTGAATTTTTTACGTCTCGGTGGAAATCCGTAGATTTCCGGTTTCGTAGAAGCGTCCCGCGGACGTATTCTTGCGCGTGTTCTTTCGTTGCCTGATAGCCGTGGGTTTTTGTATTTTAATCATCGTGTTAAATTAGCGGCCGTAATATTGATAATTGTAGGTAGTTAAGTATCTTCTAATATTGTTCTAAGGTATTTCAGCAGAATTTAGTTATTATCAAGAATGTTTATTTGATGAATTTTTCCAATAGTTTCTTTTTGTAAGGAAATAAGAGACGCACAACGTTTTTTCTTTTAGATTATTTTATCGAATTATCTATTCAGGCTAACCGTAATAAAATAGTGTAAAATAAAAAATGTTCTGTTATTTCCTCGTAAAACGAAAGGAACCTTTGGGACGATCTAACGTAGCGTCAATGGAAGATTTGAATCGGCACAGTCTTACATTATTGTGCCTTGGAATACCAACGTTGTTTTAGTTTGTTAGGTTCAAAGGTAAACGAACTCCGGATAAAATATTATTGTCGTTATTTGCAATCGTCAACCGGAGTTACATTTAAACTTTTTATAATAACAACTGTAGTTATAAATAGACGAACGTGCTCTTTAGGACAGTCCAATAGTAGAGTAATTAGCGAGTAGAGCTAATAGAGCTAATAGACCGGTGTACTATTTCTGTACTTGTACTTACAGTGATTTTAATATAATCGACCATTACAATTGTATCACTCGTCTCTTTATTAAACGAATCGACACGTTTAATATCCATCTCATTAATATATATACGGACCTATCTAAGATTAGATGTTCCGAATTATGATTTCGAAACGACTGAAATAGGAATTCCAATTTGTTGCCGAAGGTTAATTAAATATTAAGGCAAAATTAAATATTATTACGCAGAGTAAAGCGTGGGAAGGTAACGTGGAAAATATCATAGTTATTCTCGTTGAGATATGTGTGTCAAGTATCTTACGGTAGCGAATTGTAAAATGTATTGGTAAAGCTGCGGTAATGTGAGAAATATTTTTATGGCATATTCAGTGCCATTGCGGCGATTACTTTCCGTAATGACGCATCATTCCACCCTCTACGTGCTCAATTCCGTAATAGACTTAGCTTGGTTGGTTATTCTTAACGCTAGAACTACCGATAGTTCTAACTACGAAGCTATTCCTAAGCTTTCTTTAAAAAATTCGTAATAATAGAATATTTTTATATTTATTGATTTATTACTTTCTCACAGAAGGAATTCCATGTTATGTATCCCTAAATGAGAGTTGACACATTTAGAAAATTGTAGAGCCAGTCATTTTGAATTGTGTGGTATTTTTAGTGTTAGCATCTAGCGATCTAGCGATCGATCCGGAATTTTCCTCATAAATGATATCGTCATATTGAATGATACGCGGTAAAAATTTAAAAAACTTATGGCAAGTTGTACAAAACGAGGAAACTGGTTAATTGGGGTTCGATAAACAGATTGCAGGATCCAAGTACCGGTTATTTTGACCGGTATTGGTATAAGTAGCCTTGATACGAAATTATTTTCAGTTTGAATACATAAAAAACAAAATAAAGTTCATTATATTATTCTTTTAGTTATCGTTGCGAAAGTCATTACATCATTGCGGGAGAAATATAACATGAAGTAGGAATTTTAAAATAAAATTGTAAAACCAGTCAGTTTGACTAGTTTCTAGTGTTAAGGTAGTTCTAGTGTTAAGGAAGAGAACAGCGATTTTTAAATATCTACGTTATATGGTAACCATATCTTCGGTTTCTTTAAAATAAGAGTATTTTAACACTAGGTTTACGGGACGCGTCATTTTGGCGCACTTTGTACTTCACTTCAAGAGAATTACACGAGCCGTTTATATTTTTCTTTTACCATTTCTACTGATTTTTATCTATTTAACGAGACAAATATATGTCGAAATTCATTTTCTTCAAAGCGTCCTAATTTTGAAGTTTTCTATACTAAACTCGTAAGTATACGTGTACGTAATATCAATAAACAAAAGTATCTAGTTGCTAATAAATTCTCACAGATAAAAGAGACAAACTCGATGCCTACTGATAAGACAAATACAATTTTACAAATTAATTTTGCAAATTCAGCCGATCCAATGAAATTGGAAATACTGTCGTTTGCGTAACAGAATCCTATGCCTGAACGTAAGCCGAAATTTGTCATTCGTTAAATCGCGTAATCGGTAGACCACAGCGTGAGAAGAGCCAAGCGTTAGCTGTTTAATCGATAAAAAAAGATCTCGTCGTAGTATGAAACGCGATAACGTTTTATTTTGTCGATCGCTCGCGCTTCTGCCTCGTCCCGAATATAACATATAGGTACTATCGTTGATTTAAAATCGATGCTGAATAATGGATCGCAGGGAAAAACGAGCGAAAAGCAATCCGCCCGGGGCAATCGGTTTTTCGGTTAAATTTCATTTCGCTGGAACTTTATGTCAGCGCCGCTTATTGCAACCGTTGAATATTTAAACGTACCCTCCACCGCGATCACCGTATCTCATCGCTTTTGTACGGTTCTTCGGCCCTGGCGAATATAATTCGCCGGTAACGCGAGGTTAATTATTCCAACTTATGATCAGACGAAATCGCCTGGTTCCGCGACCACGCGGATTTCAGTTTCGGATTGAAAGTAGGGGGTTGCGTCCGTTCACGGGCAATTTCGTGAGTCGACGCAAACGTTTTAGGTACCCGCTTCCACCCGGTATTAAAGTTGCTTGATACGTAGCCGGGCGAATAATCGGGCACAACTTTAGTCGTCCTTCGCTATTAACCCGTCTGCGTTTCGTTGCTTTTTCATTCCGGCCTGCTATTTCACCTTCTCTCTGAGAGATAGTCGAGTCGAGGTACAAGGGAGGCGGTGCCTGCATCAAAATGGCAACAGGGAGGAAATTGAACGAAGGATGAAGGAAAGGAAGAGAAAAAGAGAAAGGCAAGGAGGAAGGAAGGAAGGAAGATAGGAAGGAAGGAAAAGAGATTCTAGAGATCGTTCTAGTCGGGATTTTCGTTGAAACGCGGATTAACATGTTCTATCCTTTGTTGATACTGTTGCACGCGCCTCTACCCGCTTCCTTCTTTCTTAATTTCCGTCCCGGCTCTTTTACACGCGTTCTCGCGTTTCATGCTCGTTGCTCTCTTTTACGACTTCTGAAAATCGATGTCGACACGAGGAATTTGTGAATTATTTAAGAGTGCTCGTTGCCGCGCGGCCCCGTTGTTGGCCTAATACGAATGAGCCGCTATCCTTGTCGACTCTGCATTCTTCATGAGAATCGCATTGTGCGCTCCGCCTAAAACGGACGTGAGAAACGCTCGACGTTTCCTCTTTCTTCTTCTTCGTCTTCTTCTCCTTTCTATTTCGGTGTTTCTTTAACTTCTTCTTTCTCTTCTTCTTCTTCTTCCTCTTCGTTCTCCTCTTCATCCCTCACCGACCTCTCGCGATAGTCATGGCGTGGCTTTTGTAGTCGAGTAAACGAGACGAACGTTTGTCGTTCTTCCTTGCGGCTAGACTTCACGCTAATGGAAAAATGATATCGTTGTTTGCCTGGAAATCGTTTAAGACGTGGCTAGGTTTTTCAGAGAAGAATTTATCTTTATGATAGGAATGATTTAAGACGACCAAATAGAAGATACGTATGTTTCTTTCGATGGAAATTATTTCATATCGATTCGATGTATCGCGAACCGACGATGTTTAATCCGAGCTTCTTATCCGCTCGCTTCTCTTATTTTTACGAAGCAGCAACAAGGTTTTATATAATACGAGATATTCGTTAAATCGGTAGCCACGGAGATATCCTTTCATCGATGAAACATTACTTTCCGAGAATTTATCACGTTCGTTTATTTTACTTACTAATTCTTCAAAGCCTTTCTATCTGCTATATTATATTTACATTTAGCCACGTAATGCATTTTACAAAGATAATCTACGAGAAAACGTTTGTATATTTTTTCTCAAACCTACAATTACGAACAGCTACCTACGTATTGCCAATGCGTAAACTCCAATTTTGATCGTCGTTAACGCTAATCTTACCAAGTCCGATCGAATGACCGGTTTCTAAATTTAATTAAAAACTGCACGTTCCTTGTTATTTCTGTCGTTCGTCCAACTTTATGTAAATTCTTATATTATCCGATCGATCAATTTCTCAATTGTTTGTTATATTGAGATATATATAATTTCGTGTGCTAGACTAGATTAATCGCGTGGTAGTGATACATGTATGTGAATATGAGCGTGTGGAAGTATGTGTGTGCGTGGCGTTTCGAAAACAAAGGAATGTTCAGTTAACAGTCCGGTATGGAAGAAGGTTTTTATTTTTATTTTATTTGGATTACAATCAATTGTCTCATTGAGAATTTTAAGTAAGTTTTTCTGACGTGGTACTATGACACGATTAAAAGTATAAAGTGTATTTGATTCTAATTGAATCTAATGCTTAAATCTAGAGGGTATTGTCTTTTTAGCCTGCGGATCTGATCCGACGTGTCAAGTAATTGAGTAATTAGAGGGTTTTGGTGGTTGTTAATTCTTATGCTAGAACTATTGCTGAATTTTGATATTTCTTCTCTGACTGTGGGTAACTTGAGGTCACGATGTATTGTTTCATTGGTAACATGGTATGGAAGAAGGTGAGAGAAAGAAAGTGCTGAGACGCGTGTAAATGTGTATCGACGAATATCCTTGAAATCGTTTATCAAATAAATCTATAACTATTTTAATATAAATTCTAAGTGTAAACTTAGTGTTCCTTTACCATTATTTCGGCAATTAAGATCCCAAATTATCAACATGTTAATGTAAGAATTTACATAAAGTTAGACGAACGAACGAAATAACAACGAATGTAGAATTTTAAGTTAAATTTTGGAACTGGGCCTGGTAAGATTAATGTTAAGTCTCGCTTTATTCGGTGAAATCACGAGGAAACGCGTGTCTCGACAGTGATTTCCTCGACCGCGCTACCTTCCGCAAACTCCTTCATCCCCGATGGTATCGTATCCAAGCTTGGAGGAGCGTAACCATCGTAAGCTCGCTGCGCCGTAGAAAAAGAAAGGCCACGGGCCTAATCGCGTTAGATGCTCGGTTTCGCCATCTTGCTTTCTGGTCACGTATCACCGTAAAACAAAGGAACATTGAGCGTGCGCGCGGCCAGAATACGCGCCTTAATATTTAATCCCTCATTATCGGGACTGGGTCCGAGCTTTTGAGACAATTGGCAGTTTTACTGTCCAATAAGAATCCTCGGACGTATATTGGTCGAGGTGTTACGATCATGCGTACCGATGTTTCATTCCACCGTCAGAGAAGATTCATGGCGACTGTTTTAGAACCGGCGTACATATACGATGCCGTACTTGGATTAGACGACGGCGAATGACGGTGGAATTAACGGCCGTTAGTTACGAAATCGTTATTTGATCGCTGGAAGAACGAAATCCTTTTTACTCTAAAACAATGATTCTTTTTCTTTTTATTATTATTAAACGAAGGAAACAGATAACAGGGTAAAACGACGAAGAAAAGAGTGTTTGATCGAGCGGAGAAATATCTCGTGGATTGGAGTTTGTAAAACAGAGTGAAGAAGAGAGACGACATGGAAATCGAGTAAGAAATTCCAATATCTCCGGAAGCAATTGACAGTTACAGTGTTCGATAAAGTTGCCTGATGGCGATGGTGGAACTGGTACGAACACGCGCGTTAGTCACACAGATATAACAGATCAACTATAGCGAAGATCGATCCACGTATTTCAATATCATTGCTTGCTTCTTCCTCTCCGTTTGCTCTTTATACATGATATTTAAATCCAAATTTCCAGTATTTTTTCTTTCGTTTTAAAGTAATCGATTACTATCGTATTATCTAAAAAAATTCTCCTACAATATGATTTTCCATAACGCGAATTCATATTGTACAGCGTGTAACGTATTAACCGTGTTGTATGGCAGTCTGATACTGTACGTTATCTAATAGTTTGGTCATTAACGTTAGTAAAGTTAATAACAAAGTTAAGAACGTCATTAAAGTTAATAATAGAAATTAACGATAATATTCTGTCTTCACGATAGAACGATAATATTCTACTATTGGTAACGTTCGTTCAAACGTAAGATCTTGCGAGTACTTTAAACGTCACGACGATTAGATGGATGAAAAGTCATGATGCAGGATGACGGAAAGCGAGCGTTGTCGTTGTTATTGCGTTTGTAGACCCATAATGCTTACGGTACTGTCCCTGACCCGAGAGACCCGCAATAATGAAATTAGAGTTGTTGCTGACTGGGGCGAGGTTGAACGTGGAACGCATACCCGTTGAAATATCACTGCTTTTGCAAAAGGTGGAACAACTAGTCGGATGGCCAGGGAAAGGAGGGGAACGAAACGAATAGAGAGAGAAACGGAAAGGCAGTGTGATCGAGTACCGGACATTGTGCGGTATAATGAAAACATGGCCGCCACCTGGAAATCCCCGATGGCACTGCTTTGAAGAGAGGTCGAGCGAAACACTCGTAAAATACTCTTCGAAAGGAAAACAAGTTGGCGATTGGTCAAACTTGAAACGATGTTGTTAAATGTAGATAACTGATTTTTTACTTCATCATCTGCAAAGAGAGAGAATTTATTTTCTACCGTACGTTGAATATTTTTCTTAGAACGCTCAGAAACATTTATTCGAACGAGTTTTTGAAAATATTTAATATAAAAATTGCTTTTAATTATATTTCCATTTCTTGAACGTATTTGTCATTGGTAGATATTTATCTAGTTTGTGATCAGGTAACTAATATAAAGCGATTAAAAGAACGTGAACAGTTATCTCAGGAACGTTTCATTTGCGCGAATCGTTTGATATTTTCGAAAACTTATGTTACCTGCCTAATGTTATGTAATAGGTAGGATATAAAGAACGCTGTATACGTATATGTATAGTGTAGCATTAAATATACAATGTTTCCATCTGCAACAATAAAGGGGTCGATTTTTTAAAGACGAAATCACATCCCCACATTTTCTTCATCGATTATTTAATCGGTCGTAGCCATTTTTACGTCCACTAAAAAGCGCTCGTCCCTTCTGCAGTCGTGAGTCCCTGGACGATCGCTGCCCCACTAGTGTGGGTCGAAATAAGAAGGCAATAATTTTATTTTTCAATCTGTGCGGTAGAGAAACGAAAAGAAATGGCTTTGATAAAAATACCTAAATTCCCAAAGAAATTCACGATCTTCTAAAAGGTTGCCGCAAATCATTCGTATCATTAGTAGCCGGAAGTATTTTCGAAGAAATCGTAAATATAGCCAAGTATTTAATAAAAATTTTGCTGTAGGTATTCTTATTCGAAATAGTTATATCAACATGTACTTAGATCGAAGAATATCTGAAAAATTTGGAATTGTTTGAAATATTATTGAATCGGTAAAATATATCTATCTGTAGGATTTTTGAAAGATTAAGATTATTATTTAAAAAATTAGAATTTAACGTTCTATACATTGTGCAATAATTTCATTTCTAATATATACAGCAATTTCATCGTTTCTTTGTTCATTTAATTCATTCGTTCTAATAATAATCCCAATTTATTTTTCTTAATCTGAACATTGACGCTTTTTTCTTCTTATCGTTAATGCGTGAAAGAAGATCGAATTTACTATAGAAATTATATTGATAGCTAATATGGCTTACCGTATCTTCTTCCACAAAGAGTTAATCGTATTATCAGCTTTAATCAAAAAAAGAGTCCAGAAACTATGAATTTCAAGTTAACGACAGAGACGATTAAAATCGTTCAGAGGAAGACTCCTAAAACTATGAATTTCAAGTTAACAACAGAGACGATTAAAATCGTTCAGAGGAAGACTCCTAAAACTATGAATTTCAAGTTAACAACAGAGACGATTAAAATCGTTCAGAGGAAGACTCCTAAAACTATGAATTTCAAGTTAACGACAGAGACGATTAAAATCGTTCAAAGGAAGATTCCTAAAACTATAAATTTGAAGTTAACAACAAAGACGATTAAAATTGTTCAAAGAAAGACACCTAAAACTANCGATTAAAATTGTTCACAAGAAGATTCTTAAAACTATGAATTTCAAGTTAACGACAGAGACGATTAAAATCGTTCAGAGGAAGACACCTAAAACTATGTATTTCAAGTTAACAACAGAGACGATTAAAATCGTTCAAAGGAAGACTCCTAAAAATATGATTTTCAAGTTAACAACAGAGACGATTAAAATCGTTCAAAGTACTTGAGTAAAGTTTCGTGTATGAGGAATGTATAATCTGTAAGTGAAGCGACGTGACAATAGTGTTACAAGATATACCTGCCTAATAGTAATTTTCGTGGACTACCGTCGTTAATCCGATTTCCTATAAAAGAGAAGTACGCTGGCACGTTCTCGAGTGAATTTCATGGAGCTCGAAATTAAATAGAATTTAATCTCGGGACATGGCTGTATCCTAGTCTCGGCAGAAGTCTGGTTTACGTCACCCGTAACCACTTAGCGTATTGGAGTTTGATTTATTTTCCGAGGCAAACTGCCGCCTAGGGAGGGTAGCCACCCTCTGGATAGGCTCTATTGTATTTCTATTAAGTCTTGGGCTCGTTCTTCCGCCCCGCACGTTTGTTCGCTATCGCCATCATATTTTCTGATATTCCATTCTCAGCCGCGGCTATTGCCGATTGCTCTCGCACCAAATATTAATTCTCAAATATCGCTGCCCGATAATTTCTTTCTCCGACTGTTTCGTGCGTTTTCATCGCGTTTTTCGAACGTTTCGAGAAATTAGCGACCGAAACCGAGTTGTTCAAAACCGAGTACACCCACGAATATAGAAAATAAATATTTGTCAAAATTTTGTGTTCGAACATTAACAGCGAATTTAATGTAAAACAATAAGGTAAAAATCTTTTTGAAAATGGCGTCACAAGGAGATTTAGCGCGCAACTAGTAACAACTCGATGGAACAAGATATACAACGTGCGATCAAATATGAACATTTGATAATTTATTTTAATTAACACGCGAGAAATGAGACTTGCCAATTCCTATATTTCCAAAATCTTCCTTTTCCTAATATTTTTTGTAGCTTCTTAAAACGCGCTCCCTTATTTGCAGAATTACGCCATCGAGTTAAGACTTTAATTAATTACGATACGATTTGATGAACAGCCAACCGAATAAGACTTTTTGTGTGTGATTTAGGAGAACGAAGCATGTACTCCGTAGAAAGGGGTGCCGCGTTATAAATCCACCATAACAGATTAATTCCATCGTATCTCGAGAACGCCAACGTATTTATACCCACGTTACTTATACGCGCTACGTCGCTGGTTAAGTTATCCGAAACATTTATTCGCTTGTTAATATAACTTTGCAGTCGAACGTTGCATTTCTAATCCGTTTCTCTAAAAATATCGATATCCATACATTATACGGTATAAATACATACCTGTTTCCTATAGAAAATATATTCAGCTGTGTACGATTGATAATTCGAATATTCGGAAATAATCTTTATAACGATACAAACAAAAAAGAAGAAGAAATACAGGGTTTCTCGTTAAATAGAAATTTTAATTAAAAATGGTGGATAAGAAAATTAAATTCGATCAGAAGTAATGCAATTACCTCGCTTGGATAAACGGCTATGGTATAATGATTAAGAAGGAGGGGAATAAGTCGTTTCTACACGGACAGCTTGCCGGCGGGAATTAAGCATTCTTTTATCTTCTTACAGCGTCTTTTACGCGTCTCAGCTTGAACTTGCTCTTAATCAATCAAAAAATCATGAGCGTATAAATCACAAAGCGACGGTGTGATAGAAATTATAAATATTCTATTCTTTTTTTTTTCTCCGTTGATCTCGATTCGTAGGATATCGTGTAATCAGGCAGAAATTTTTAATCTGATTTTGTAAACGAAAACGAAACTTTCAATGTACATAGAATTTTGTAACCGATTTTTTTTTGTCAGTGTCTTCTATTTTAAATATCCTTTTAAATATCAATGTAGGTAAATTTATGCGCATCTACGGTAGATGTGAAAGATAACAGCTTGTTCGTGCTATTCTTTATTCACGTAGCTACGTTCTTATCCGCGTTCGTATCAAAATAATGAATACAATAGGAAATCTAGGCAAGGTATGAGAAGAACAAAGTCGTTCTCACTTTGTTCATTCACACTGCGTGACGAACGACTGGGATATTTTTTTCATTTAATTATCTTGCCGCTAATTACCGTAAATTACACATACGGTAGCGTGTACAACTGGAAGTCGTTAATGCGATAATCATTACATCGCGCTGCTAGTATAATTTCATACTGACATCCTGATAGCTGATTAGGATTTTTTCACCTCGGTAATTTAGCGTAAGAATGTTTGGTTTCTGATAAATCTGTTGATCCTTTCGTTGTCAATTCTTTTGTATTCGTTCGACAAATCTTCATCTTTATCTATTCGCTACGAAACGACAATTGGTAGCTTGCTTTCGCGAGAAATTGACAATTTAAATATTTACAAAGACTATTACACACTATGATCATCTTCCGATTTTCATTCAGAGCGTAACAGATTCTAGTTACATTGCTGCAGCGATATTACCGAAACAAAGTTTCCACGGGTTCAATTTTTCCAAACGAATACTACGCTTTACCATATACACACGCAGCTATCGGAATGCCTTTTCTAATTACCGACTTATCAATTTTAAAGTTTTATCGATTACCAAAAACTTCGTACAAATCCCCCCCCCACCCCTCGTTATCTTCGTTTAATTACATGTCGGCCGTAACAATTTTTGAAAGTTTCATTTTCATAACGAGACGTCCTTATTGGTCGAACTGAGTCTGTTAGCTAAAGACCATTAAGGGCTGGTCACTGAACGAGATCGGTGGTCCGTGGATAAATCGCGAAAAGAAATCGACGCGGAGCATGCGAGCTGCTCGAACGTCCCGGTATCGCGAACGATAACAACGGCCGTTTGGGGGCGGAAGGGAATGCGGTCGGTGATAAACTCCTCGGTAGACAGAATACAGATCGAAAGTCTACCGGCTAACCAAGTTATCCAGGCCCCCACTGTGTTCTTGCTGCCACTTTCCCTCCATTTGGAAAATCCCTTGGCACTAAATAAATGTTTCACCCTGGTCGGCCTGGCCTCGGTATATTTGTATGCGGTGTTGCGCCACCGATACTGCACCCTGTCTATACATAGACTTTCCACGGCAGGCTCCCGTACAATCTCACCGGTTTCATACGGTTGCGGGAACAATGCCAGAACACAGAGGTGTTCGTAAGAAGTACGAGCTTATCGTTTCCTGCCTGAGAAAGAGTTCACCGGGAAAGATTAATTCGTTAGCCGAGTTCGTTCTCCGAGCATCTCTTTGGGATTGGATATCTTCGATCGACGTTTGCTTTAGTTTTTATTAACATTAGAACTATCGATAGCTAACACGAAGCTATCTCTACCAAAATCAGTGAAAATGATTGGTCTTTAAAAAATACGTAATAATGGAATATTTTTGTATTTATTGATTTATTACTTTCTCACAGAAGGAATTCCATGTTATGTAGTAGATTTTTTGGTATTATTAGTCCATTTGGGATCCCTAAATGAGGGTTGACACATTTATAAAATTGTAGAATCAGTCATTTTGACTGCTGTGGTATTTCTAGTGTTAGCATCTAGCGATCTAGCGATCGATCCGGAATTTTCCTCATAACTGATATCGTCATATCGAATGATACGCGGTAAAAATTTGAAAAATTTTGGGAAAAAGTGTGGGAAGTTGTACAAGACGAGGAATCTGGTTATATTGTTCTTTCAGTTATCGTTGCGAAAGTCATTACATCATTGCGGAAAGAAATATAACATGAAGTAGGAATTTGAAAATAAAACTGTAAAACCAGTCAATTTGATTGGTGTGGTAGTTCTAGTGTTAATTTCTTTTACTTTTCATAGTTCTTCTCCTCTTGTCTGGTTTCTCAAACACCAAGTTTGACGTTTCTCGTAGCCAATATTTTAGTGTTCGTTAATTCATTAAACAAGTTGTTAATTTGCTTATCATTTTTACTCGTTTACGTTTCTATAGCGATTTTAAGCGCTCTGATAGCTTTCGTCACGCACGTGTAGCGGCGATACTTCACTTTTCTAGCCCCCTCCACTCGATTTCATCCCCAAGTTTGAGCTCATCCCGAGTACCATCGGTGATCGTCGATGTTGAAGCGAATCGAGAGGTTCAAATCGAGTAAACGATACATTTTCTCGCTGCAGTGTGAATTTGAAAGCAGAGACAGGACGCGTAATTTTCGTTCTGCGTTTGTCTGTCCTTCTTTTCCAATTCTCGAACATTTTTCAAGAATATTATGCGATTCTTTATATGAAATTTCTTCTTTGTCCAATTTGAGACAGTTGAATCTGAGAGATCTACCGAGCTTCGTTTAATTCCTTTCCAGAATTTCATAAATGTTCGAATCACTTCGTACTATATCCAAATTCCTCATTTTTTGCTACAAACAACGTACCAGACAGTTTTTCTTTTTTAATTTCCATCGGCATGAAAATTTATCCGTGCTCCTCGGTGGATCGCAAAGAAAGGTGGATAACAGCATCGCAGTTGATTCGATCAACCGGCAACCTCAAACGCGATATCTCTTCCTGTATATGAGACCTACCTCTTGCCGTCTTCTTGGCATAAAACTTTTTCTTTGAATGTTTTACGAACATATTCGCCGACCGTCACAAACTCGTAGGATCTTATAGGAGCCCCTTCAGGGCGATCCTTGGCTCGCCGAGGAACTTTAAAGTTCCGCATCCGATCTGGAAATCTGGATCGGAAATCCGCGGGGAGAAGGAAAACTTCCTTCCATTTGTCGTATAGTCTGCGCAGGATAATTCAGAGATACGTCGATTTTCCATTCCTCCGCGGTGTACCTAGCTCTGTTACGGCTGAATCTTTTAGGGGATATAAAACCGTGTCAAAAGATCTTTTCTATCTCGTACCATTGTCCATCAACGTTCTTCGGAACAGTAAAATTAACTTTCTCTATTTTAGGCTCGTCGCGCGACTAAATCCAAGTTACTTTAATTAATTCGTTGCCGATTAATCGACGAGGGTGAAACGTTAAAAAGCTTTGAAAATTTAAAGTACAATTTTGATTTAATCGCGATTTAGAAGTACCAATTTCTCGTATCGGCTTGCAAATATTTGGTAGTAAATTTGCCCACTTTTAGATTTTGAGAAATATCGTAAGAACGTTAGTCACGAGGGAGATCGAAGGGGGTGCGATATATTTTGAAGAAGAAAGATCGTGTAAAAGAGGGTAAATAATATTCTAACGATACCTTTGTACGTTTACATTCGACACCATAGCGTTTAGATTTAGAACTACGAATCTCTCGTATCGGCTTGCAAATATTGGGTGGTAAGTTTGTCCACTTTTAGATTTTGAGAAATATCGTAAGAACGTTAGTTACGAGGGAGATCGAAGGAGGTGCGATATATTTTGTGTGAAAGAGGGTAAATAATATTCTAACGATACCTTTGTACGTTTACATTCGACACCATAGCGTTTAGATTTAGAACTACGAATTTCTCGTATCGGCTTGCAAATATTCGGTGGTAAGTTTGTCCACTTTTAGATTTTGAGAAATATCGCAAGAACGTTAGTTACGAGGGAGATCGAAGGAGGTGCGATATATTTTGTGTGAAAGAGGGNATTCTAACGATACCTTTGTACGTTTACATTCGACACCATAGCGTTTAGATTTAGAACTACGAATTTCTCGTATCGGCTTGCAAATATTCGGTGGTAAGTTTGTCCACTTTTAGATTTTGAGAAATATCGTAAGAACGTTAGTTACGAGGGAGATCGAAGGAGGTGCGATATATTTTGTGTGAAAGAGGGTAAATAATATTCTAACGATACCTTTGTACTTTTATATTCGACACCATAGCGTTGAACAAAAATAAAGTTAGATCTTTTCAACTTTAAAAGGATGTTATTTTATGAGACACGCGGCTAAGGTGTCTGGAATCTTCTCATCTATGGGGAGATTAATACACACTATCGATTTTATATTTTCTAGCTGTTGTTCCTATTTTTCCTTAGCTATACATCTAAACGGCATCTGCTACGTTATTCAAATTTTTGTCGTAATGTGTTTGTCATTGGATGTTCATTACAGGTTAAAAATAATTTTATCGCTATTTCTATCGTACGATATCGAATTTGAAACAATATTTTTCGATGACGAATTACACGATACCTACAAACGGCTGCTGTAAATTCAAAAATAAATTCTATGAAAATTCGTATTATTATTACAAAGCGGACTGAAATTCTATCGTGTGCTTGATATTATTTACCCAGGAGAAATCAAGATTTCTTTTCCTCGATTGTAGCGCTTGTTTCAAAGCGTTCTGTGCATGATTCAGAAACACGTGACGCTTAAACGCTGTAAAATTTCACGTAATGGTAATACGATGCTGCGAAGCATTTCGAATTCGCGCGTTCTTTTCGTTCGCCAGCTTTCCGCAAAGCGTGCTAGATTCCAACATTAAAAGATCGTGGATTGCGAAAATTGTCCGAACCGAATTACTTCGTACTTTGCTAAATTGCTTATTGCCTAAGAAAACGATTTCTTGAAGGGTTTCTATCGTTATTATAGCCAGGAGTTATTGCAGGCCGGCAGAGAACTCGTAAAGTCTGTTGCGAAAAATAATCACCCGTAAATCAAAAGCGCCTGTTAAGACTGAAAATTCCAGATCGCGAACCGCCTGTAATTGTATAAACAGTTTTCTTTTAAACAGTAGCATGAAAAACATAATTTATACAGTTTGTGGCCAATTGGTCGGACAGTGAAAGTAGAATATCGCGATAAAATGATAGCGATAAATAAGAGGATATCGTAATAGCGCAATTTATTTTTATTAATCTCGTTCATTCGGTCGATGTTGCTTGCAACGCGACACTTCATTTGCCATTATTTTGTCCATTCTGTAACATTACGAAAAGGAATCTCACAGGTGAATTAACATCTTCGAGTGAACGTATTTTTACTGTTTCTCCTTTCGCTAAATTTTATAATTTCGCAAAGGTGGAAGAAACTGAAGTATTAGATTGTCTCAAAAGTGTCTTTCTTTTACGAACACAAAACATAATTTACAAACATAAAACTTAATCTGTCATACGTTGTGGTCTTTATACTAATGGAAGAAAATGGATGGTACATAATTCAATAAAATAATACAAAATAAAAAACATTACGCAACTAGTATTTCCTTATGAAACGAAAGAAACTTCTGGAACAACCCAATATTTCTAGTAGCTACTGTGATTGTTCCAATTTCTCACGTTCTTACAGCGAACTTCGACTTTTTAAAGCGTTTACAATCCTAATAGATTTTTGGTACGTTGACAAAACGATAAACAAATTTACGTCTTTCTATAATGTTACGTTCGCGCAATTCCCGCAAATTATTCCGCTGTTTGGTTCTCAATGGATTCATAGCCGTAACAAGCACTTGTTCAGTGTTATTCTTTCGCCTTCTTACATACAGTCCATTGTCATCCTCTGGTACATCATTTTTACATCCTTCTAGCATTCTTTCTTCGCATCACCATACAATCGCGATATCCTGTTCGACACGTACAAACGCAAGAACTCCGTGCAATCCGCGCACAACGAAAATCCCTCGAACCGCTCGGTTCACGCACACGCGTCGTTCATTGCCACGTGTTTCACATTGTCCAACGTGGCAAATTCGCGCGGCGCAACATCCTTTCATCCCTTCTACGTCAAATTAATCATCCGCTGCTCGACCTTCTCATGGCGGAGTTCTCGTCGCGACAGTTGCACCGACGCGATAATTCCCTTTTTTCCTGTCCCGGTCTTTTCGTTCCTGCAACCTGTAACCGAGACCCGTGGCAACCGGATTTACACGAAGAGCGTGCCGGTAACGAGCTTGTAACACTTGCGCTACCATAGACAGATCCATCGTGGCCCCTCGCCGATATACAATTTCACAACAAGCCAATCGTTCGAGTCGACCACACGCCGCTCGTCAAGTGGTTGTTCGCTCCATGAACCTTGCGAGAGCGACAAAGCGTCTGCTCTCCCTTTTGCTGCGACCATCGGCGACCCTCTCAACTCCCTGGGGATCGACGACCGAGAATCATAACATTTTCGCGTAGGACGTAGGTGTCGTGCAGTCACCAGTTCTCACATGGGCGCGCTGTAACGAAATTGATGTCTCTGTTTCGTATCACGTTTCGGGTGTGACCGCCCCCTCCCAGGAAAGGGGGCTGCGAACCTACGTTCCTTGATTATGCCCTTGATGCTGGGGGCTGGTCGAGTTCATCGACAGAGAGAGTGAGAGAGAGAGAAGATTCGAGCGGCTTTTGATTAACATCGACATGCGTTGGATGTTGCTCGCGAACGTCGTCCTTGTTCCACGTGTAAAAGAATCGGTAGATTTTTGTTCTTCTTCCCGTGGAGGCGAACAACTGATGAGTCTGTAAACTAACTTTTTGTCGAGCAACGTGTTACGTTAAGTGGTGGAATGGAGAAGCAAGATACTGCGGTGGAACCTCGGTTACTCGAATTAATTGGGAGATACAGAAACGTTCGGACGAGGAAATTTTCGGATAATAGAACGGCGAAGATACTTTCCTCGTGTGTATCTCTTAGTATGTGTGTTAAAGAAGAACGCGAATATCGATACGAATGATCAGATTAAGTATGATTCGATCGAAGGTTCATGCATGTCGAATCTTTGATATTCTACATGGGATAAGAGTATATTCTATTCGATCTTGTTTTCGAGTTATAGCGATTTTCTTATGAAACAAACTGTATCTGCAGATCTTTGCGAGAGACCATTCAAAATGACCTGCTTGCATCGGAACACAAAACTGGAAACGGTTTGTCGTTCACCGCTTTACTCCGTCCATTTCTCTAGTTGTTGCTTGCACATCGTTACTTATGTGAAATTAGTTCAATTATAATACTTGCATCTTTCGATAGAATGATTCCAATGTAGAGCTCGTTATAACTCGTAAGGTCGAATAGAGTTTAGACAAACTATTTCTATTATTTTCAGTGCAGAATCCATTGTTGAAGCGATTTTCCGATACTACGGCACATCCCGGTAGATATTTTTCTTCGCGATATCGGCGAATATTTCGAAAATACGCGTTTTGAGAGGCCCCGCTGTCTACGAAAATTATCTGCGATCATCGATAAGCCAAGAGAAATTTTCATCTCTGGCTATTCTGTCGATAGAAAGTGAAGTAGCAAATTCAATCGATTTTGATGATGCTATCAAAGATTTAGCGTCGAAAAAAGCGAGAAAAATTATTTAATATTATTATTGGATTGTATTATTATTTATTCATCTTATAAAAATATATATAATATGTAAGAGCATTTGTAAATAAATAATTCCTCGTTGTAAAATTTAAGTGTAGGATTTGAATGAGTATTCAGGCCCCGCAAAAGGTCACGCCGGCCCTGAAAATACGTATGTACGTACGTAGCTTCTCCAGTGTTCGACGTGTTTGAAAATGTTGTATTTTTTAGAATTGAGTGGAATGGATATCGTACCGGTCGCGATACGACCAAAGTGGATTTATATTTTTCTCTCAAAATTCGAGTCTCGTCGAAACGATCTCATCGAAACAACGTGTCAGGGTCATCGATATAAAGCACCTACCTATCAGTTTCTCATTGATGCACCGGTCGTCGGTGGTTTTCCCTTCTGTCGTTGTACAGTTTCCCATTGATGCAGCGGCTACGCACGCCGGCGTGCACCCTCTTTCGATCTAATCAATTATTTACTATTGCCAGTGTTCCGCTACGAGATAAATATTCTCTCTACGTAATGCGAACTTGAATCAAAGGACAACGGGGAGAAGTGTACGTGTATGCAAGCGCAGCAGACGATTACAAAAACGTGTAACGAGCATCTCCGGGCCACGAGGGACCAATACGTACCAATAGGGAGAGTTCGAAAGATTTTCCTGCAATTAACTTTTTTTCCCAAGCAGCGATGAATTTACAAGATGAAATCACTGTAGGAGAATTTTAGAGTTAACAAACAAACGCATTTTCGTTACGCGTTACGAACATTGTAGAGTTTTATCGAAAAATTAATGCGAACAAGTACACGCGTGTGTACGTATGACACGCGATTTCAATTTCTTTTTTTATTTCTTTCGCGTCTTTTTCTTCGATATTTTTTCTTTTTCTTTAGACGCAACGATACTCGCGTCAATGTTCTTTGAAAAGTCTTACATCTTCGTAAATAGTAAGCATCCGTAATCTTCACGAAGATTTAGAAAGATCATACCGCGAATGAATTCGAATCGCTTTAGGCTTTTGGTGGACGTTGTAACGTGTTGTTGGTTAAATCAATAATGAGACGAGTTGATTTAATTAACTATATTTTAAACTATAGAATACAAAGTTAGTCGCAAGCGTCGTTTTCTTGATGATACTCGTTATAAGATTGATTCGTAATACTAGTTCGCGCTTACTCACTGACTCGATACCGATATTCGTTCGCACTAATAGCAACGATAATAATGAAGAATCTAATGAGAACGAAATGAAGAATAATAACGAATAGTGAGATTGCTTTGTCCAGAGTTTGTTTGTTACATATGTGCGTCGTACAGTGTTAATCCTCTGAGGCAAAACGACTATGTAAGACACCTGCGTATCGCGACGTCCTAAGACGCATATGCCGCTACAGGTTTAATTCAACGTCTATTTTATTTTAATAAAAATTATTCCTGCTAGAGTTAAACGTAACGTTTCGAACTCTGTACGTTTATCTAAATTTTCAACGTATTCTCCAGACTTCTCCGTTTGTAAAAAAGACAGGAGAACGAAGATGAGTTTAGAACAAAAGTACTGACAAATCTGCCTTCCAACGCTTATCGATTCTACCCTATCTTCCAATTCTCGTATTATATTCACCCATCAATTATACAAATATATATATATATATATATATATATATATATATATATATAATATGTAGGATATCGAACTCGTTCGCAAAACTGTGCCGCGAAACTCGTGCAAAATTCTTTCATCGCAACCGCGTCCCACGGCACGAGGAAAACACAGCGATTATTGCGCGAATCACTCCCACGTTTGCGGGCTTAAAACTCCGGGTGTTGTGAATAAAAAATAACCCTTTTCGAGAGGGCACGCATACAGCTGGTTTTCCACGTCGTCGCGTCTTTCATCCAGCAACAGGACAGCCCCGGTCAAACCCCTTGATTTCCCTCTTTCTCCCTCTGTGTTTGCCCCGCTGTCTAACCTTTTCGTCGCACTCTGTTGCTGCCTCTGTCGCGACGCTATCGCAGGATTTGTAAGCGTTTCCAAAGGGGTGGAATGAATTATTCGGGCGTCGGTGAAAACGCCTAAGTGACACGCGGACGTCTGACATCCAAATTGATCCTCTCGATCGGAACGGATCGAGTTGGGAGGAGGACGGGCCTCGCTTTGCCCTCCAGAGGGAACAAACGTTGGGCTTTACAGAAGAGAGGTCGGCGCGAGTAAGCCGGCTTCCTTGCATAATTCGCAACCGCCCACGGAACCCCATTAATCTCTGAACGCACGAATCAATGTAAATCGAACTGCTTGTTTGTCTATAATTTTCCATCCTCTCTGTCCCTTCCCTCCCTTTCCTTCGCGATCGTCGTCCATGCCAATAAAACACGCTACGAAGTTGAATTAGCGGCGCTCGCCAGTTTTAGCTGCGTTCGTACCAGGTCTCTGTTCGCCTTTCGCACAGCTTTCTGCTCGCTGGATAGGAAGATCGGCGTTTCGCTAAGTGGTCGTTATTTTTGCCGGTTTTGATAGGCGCTGTGCATGCAATCGCGATCAGTCGTTGATTCGTTAGATAAATTACGTTAAGATAAACACGCGGGTAGATGATAGATCGAGAAGTCTTCTAGAGATCGCCGAGTGCAAAAGTCGAATATGAACGTCGAACGTCGAGTATGAAACGATTTTTCTGTGTTTGTGTTCGGTAAATACGAAAGCTGCGTTTGGTCAGAGTCGTTCTTATTTGCATAAATCAACAATGTGACGTAAGAAAGATTTTGGTAGCTTGGACAAAGAATATGTGGAAAAATCTTCTTATCGATTTTAAGTAGTTCGTTTCTATTTTATTTCATTTTAGACGAACTTTTTAAAATCGTCGCGTATATTAGACAAATTACATTGCTTCATTGGCCATAATAAATCGATCGCGGTACATATAACTGCGTTTCCCGTCCCTTTTTTCTTCTCTTTTTATTCCCTTCTTTTTTAATGACGGTGTTACTTTGAAACGTTTACGCTGCGGGTTTTTATTTGCATAAATTAACAATGTGACGTAAGAAAGATTTTGGTAGCTCGGACAAAGAATAGGTGGAAAATCTTCTTATCGATCTTAAGTAGTTTGTTTCTATTTTATTTCATTTTAGACGAACTTTTTAAAATCGTCGCGTATATTAGACAAATTACATTGCTTCATTGGCGATAATAAATCGATCGCTGTACATATAACTACGTTCCTCGTCCCTTTTTTCTTCTCTTTTTCTTCCCTTTTTTTTTTTACGACGGTGTTACTTTGAAACGTTTACGTTGCGGTTAAACTGCCACTTCAGCACATTTTTAATGCTCGCCGCGCGGGTGACAATATCCATTTCCCGAAGGGTAAAGTAGCTCGTCGATTCTTAGTATCGTTGTTGAAACCTGTTTACACCTTCCGTCCTTGCTGTTCGCGTTCGCTTTTCATTGCACGGAACAGTATCGCAAAGTGTCATTTCGAATGAACAATCAACGATGCTTTATCGAAATAGAATGTTATTACTTGAAAGCGACTCCTGAATAATCGATCGGTCGTTCATTTGAATACCCTTTCATAAAATCAAATTGAACAATAATTAGATTGACTGCAGAAAATGTTATACAATTTATAATATATCGTACAACGGACTTTATCATCGATTTTCTTATTTTTACAAATGCACGCCAAGTAAAACGTTCCATCTTTACCAAGAGAAATGTCCAAAAAACGATAATGCTGAAAAAGATTATTCCAATCGATCGTTCTTCCTATTTTGTAAATAATCGACTATTTACGATGATACGACGATACAACGTGCAACGATATAATCACGCGCGAATTAACTGGAAATTTAAAAATCTACGTAGATACAACTTGTAAATTACATTTCGTTAGCTCGTAAAATATCAAAGTTTCCTCGATCAATGTAAGAAAGCGAATACGAAAAAAATTCAATTATAATATTCAAGTTTATTTTTAAACTCTACGTTTCTAATCCCAGTTTCCAATCCAATTTCCTAGATACTTCCTAGTTTTACAAATCTACATAGAATTAACGTACAATTTAGAAAATAATTGATAATCGACAACAGATCGTTATCTTACACGATCGATTGGTGTTTTACCGTATTTCATAGAACGTTCGACGATGCTGTAAATAACGCGAAATACGTAGGTAGAAACCTCTTTGAATGGTATATACGCGTTGAAACTGCGTAATAATGTGCGGCCTCTGCCATTAGAAAAGAAACGGCAGTGCAAAAGGCGAGAAGGTAAGACTTAAGTCGTCGTTTCGTCACTATGTGTGCGGCAAATTATTTCGTTGCTATTACCGGCAGTACCGCAATGTTTATTGCGCAACGGCACACTGTTCGTGGATTACCCCTCAAATGAATTGCCAATCGAAATTACTATTTCTACGAAACGAAGCGCATTCGCCTGATGCGTTTTGCTCGTTCGACCATCGACGCGATGCGAAACCGTGTCAACTGTTTGATTTATTAAATGAGATAGGTAGTTGGCTTAGTATGGACTTGCTTTGGAAATTACAAATTAATACGCGATACAAAAGCAAAAGGTTTCGTGTTCGTAAGTCAAAGCTATCGAATTTCCGTTTAAATCTTATTTTTTAGTATCAGGTCGTCTGAAAGAATTCTTTCGTTTTATAAGGAAATAATGGATGCACAACATTTTATATTATTTTATCGAATTACGCATGATACATTTTGTTTTATCAAGATAAAAATCACAATGTTTGACAGATTAGGTTTCATGTTTGTGTAAAGATGCGTCGTTGTAAAAGACGTGTCCGCAAAAGAAAGACACTTTCCGGACAACCTAATAATATGGCGTAGCATAAGTATCGTATTTGTTTCGTTGTGATTATAAAAATACGAGTCTGCATAAACATTAGCAGCTGTTCATCGGTGTAAAAGAATTTTTATTTTCAAAGCAGAGATCTTTGTTCTCGAAGCAATTCTCAAACAAAGTAATTCTCGGCGCGATATTCGAACGATGAAATGCACGTTTAAATAACATTTCGAGCTCTCATAAAAATAACTTTTTAACTGGTTCTCCTACTATTTCGATATTCCCTTAGAAATAATTAATAATAATAGTTAGAATTTCTTAATAGTTGGAATTTCGATGACGAGATGGTACGCTTAAATGAAAAAAATAGATAGAATCCTCGTGATTTTATTTATTAAGAAATTCGTGTATCGTGATAAAAAACATTCGCGTTCTAATTCTTCTGTCTCTTCAGGATCGAGATTAGACAGCAATATATAGGTACGCGAATGAAGAGTTACGTTACGATAATAAATTCTATTGTTCGACGTATCTATCTATACGATTATTCGTACGCAGATTATTGTTTTCATAGATTCAGTGAAATTTGTCCAATTATCTATCAATTTTGTCACGTAGCCGCGATGCGTAGTTTCTTTTTAGTTTTAATTTTGCCCGAGTTTAGCGAAGATCCAATCAAAGTACACGGTTTAATAAGCCACGCTTCGGCTTGCGAAGTGATAAAGTCGCTCGATAAGACAAGGAAAATGGCGGGGCGAGTTTGTAGACGGTCACCATTTTAAATTGGCTCGTATATAAGGAGGTGGCTGTGCGTCGTACGACTACAGGAGACACCAATACTTTCGTCAGGTTGTAGAAACTATCGATCAATAACGAACAAACTTCTTTTTTACTCGTAACGTCGATCGGTTCTCTGAAAAATAACGTTTCAAGAGTTACGTAGAAATTGAAATAAAATTCGATTAGCCGATCACTTAGGTATACTCTTATGCTATTTCAATCTATAGAAAAAGAATACTCTGCAAAAATCCTATTTATTTCTATTATTGTCATACAACAGCCGCAAGTTTTTACTTCTCGTTCCTCTTCGCATCTTCATTGCTTTAACACTGGAACTACCGATAGTTAACACGAAGATTTTTCTACCAAAATCAGTGAAAATGACTGGTCTTTGAAAAATACGTAATAATAGAATATTTTTATATTTATTGATTTGACTTTCTTACAGAAGCAAGTCCATGTTATGTAGTACATCTTTGGTATTATTAATCTATCTGGGACCATTATTCTTAAACGAAGGTTGACACATTTATAAAATTGTAGAACCAGTTATTTTGATCGATCCGGAATTTTCCTGATGACTAATATCGTCATATCGAATGATACGCGGTAAAATTTTGAAAAACGCGTGGGAAGTTGTACGAAACGAGGAAACTGGTTAATTGAGGTGCGATAAATAGATTGCAGTACCCTTTTACACTTTGACAAGTATCAGTCATTTTCACTGGTATTGGTATAAGTAGCCTTGATACAAAATTATTTTCAATTTGAATAAATAAGAAACAAAATAAAATTCATTATATTATTCTTATAGTTATCGTTGCGAAAGTCATTACATCATTGCGGGAAAAAATATAACATGAAGTGGGAATTTTAAAATAAAATTGTATGGTAGTTCTAGCGTTAAGTTGTTTCTCCAGTGCCGCACGAGCCACCGACGATGCAAGTAGGTTGGTAGATACAAAATTATTATCAAACGAGTAACAAAGATCCTTCTTCACACGTACCAATCCAGCAAAATAGGTGGAAAGCGTCAGAAATTTCATAAAAGCGCTATTTTCTCGTTCAACTATATAAAACTCGCCGATGATATCTAACGCGATGTTTCGCCCGATATCCATAGGTATAGTTTCAGTAAAACCGTGGAAAAAGAATACTTTGCAAATACCTTTTAGTCTTCTTCCAGCTACCTCCACATAATTGATCAAAGCCTAAGTCAAACCCAAGTACAAGCGAAAATAAGAGTCATTCGCGATTACGTACGAAAGGAATGAAACACGCAATAGCCGCGAACAATCTTCGTTCAATTTGAGTTTTACGACCTTCCTCCTACGCTTTTTAAGAAGAAGAATATTCCTGTAGTAACGTTTCTCACGCAGAAATTACCTAACGATCATCCGTCTTCGTCTCTCTACTCTCTAAATACCAACTCGATTCTCTCGAAACTTCCCTTCGTTCACCTGCTCGTGCAACCGATCATGCGGCGATCAGGTCGACGAAACGCGGCTACGCGTACGCGTACGTACCGCCGTAAATACGCGTGGACTGTTTAATTGGAAATCTGCGACGCCATCGCGTTTGATCGAACGGATCATCGTATAAATCGAAGAGCGTGCGAAAGAGCCGGGCCCTGTTCGCTCAACTTTCTGGTTGGAGAAGAAGACGCGAATGCGAACGTAGAGTTGGCCTCGAGCATCGGGTTGTTCGGTGTTCCGTGCCGGAAGGCCGAGGGGGGAATTGGCGTGGCTGGCTGGCTGGCCTTTTGCTCGATGCTTTAGGCTGCATTCTGCGAGCTGCGCATACCTAGCTGCACAACACGGGGCGAACTCCATCGCAACAGCGCGATAAAAGCGTCGTGGCCGCGAGCAGAAGAAGGCGGTGGAGGAAAACTGCGAGAGAGCGCGAGCTGCGAAGGACGAGAAGGGATCGTTGGGAAGAACGGCGAGGAGAACGCGGTAGGAGAAAAGGTGGAACGAAGAGAAAAAAAGGGAAGAATGGGTGGAAGAGGCGTCGAGGGGAAGGCGTGGAGGGGACCAAAAGGATATTCGTCGTAATTAAGTCCCTCCGCTTCTTGAACGCTGCGCGGCACGTTTCTGCAGCGAGACGAGGGAACACGGGCGGTGGAGGTGCACGTTGGAAGAAAAGGCGCGGAGGCCAAGGAAGGGGCGGCAAGAAGGACGAAGGAGAGAAGGAACGCGCAACGAAAGTACCCTGTGCCGCGGTGGGACGAAGAAACGACGAGGAATCGGGAGTAGGAGAGAAAAAAGGAGGCACGACGATCGGGCAATAAATAATATAGGAGAAAAAGGCGATCGCCTGCAACATTCTGCTCAAATGTTAAATAGGTATCAATTTAACGCTGCCCAATCGGCGAACAGGTAGGCGGAACCTGGTGGAACACGATTGGACTACGGCGTCGTGGTAGGCGATACCACGCGTCGGGACGCGGGGTCGTGGCTCGAGTCGCCGCAGAACCGTGGTAGGGATGAATCATTTGGTTTCTCTGGTTCCCTCACAACGTCCCGTCTCTCTCGTCGCGACCGACCTGGATTCACGTCCCAACTCACCACGGACCGAGTTCCGTGTACGGAAAACACAGCCCTTTCGAGCACCACGTGAGCTACTCTCTGCTCGTCTTTCTGCCTCCGTTCGACCTTACCTTCGTTAACCTCCGCTATCTTTTCTTTTCTTTCTTTTCCTCTTAGATCTCACGATCGATCCGTCTTTTCTCTTGCCCCGTGATTCGTCTACCGCGTGATTTCCGATGGACCGAGGGTACCGAGCAGATCGAAGGTTCAGACAGTCGTGGCAACGTTCGTCTCAGCGGGACCGCGCACTGTGATTTTACGTTTATTACTACGTTCTACGAATAGCTGACACTGCACGGTAGAACGAAGAGGGTTTTTAGCGACAAAGTGTATAAGACAGCGAGGCGAACGGTAGCGGGACTAAAAGTGTCGCGGACTGACTATCGATGTGATCTGGTGCCCAGTTGACTATAACGTGGATGCAAACGGCCGAGCGTCGACGGTGTTCTGCGAGTGAAGTTTACCCGTGTCGTAAGTTTTGACATTGGCAAGTACCCGGACCCCGCGTACGCGGACAACATGGCCGTCAGGCGAATCGGAGTACGCGATAGCCCAAACGTCGGATGAAAGTGCATCGATCCGTCGATTTCAACCGTACGAGTGAAAACTTTGTAACGCGTAGCTATTCGACAATTCGAGTGCCACTGCACGACGGATATCGAGTTTCGTGTCGCGGAAGCTTCGCGTCCAAAACGGCAGTTCGATACGCCGAACACGGATAACTGACGAAGCGGCGCAGGATGAGTATTCGAAGCAGCTTCCGGTGAGCTATAAGTTTCCCAAACTTCCGAACCATCTACCCAGCAGGATCATCGTCGATACAGCCGAGAGGATCATGTCGGTTCACGGCGACAGCGACGTGGACGCGACGGAGGAGATCAACGTGGACGACTCCGACTCCGGAAGTTGCAGTCCGCGTAATTACGCCACCGACAATCGTCGGCTGGAACACTCGGAATACTCGAATTCCCCGCCTCCGAGCCAAACCAGTTCGAGAACGTTGCAAAACGAGTCACCCAGGAGTCACCCGTTCAGTATAAGTCGTCTGCTGGGTGAAAATCGACCGCAGAATCCCAAGAGCCCTTCGTCGGAAGATCTGGACAGCGATAAGGAGAGGAAATGGTCTTGGGAGGAGGGTAACAATAACGGAGGCTCGTCGATGACCTTGGACGATGGCAGAAGATCCTGGGGTCACGAGATGGAAGAAAAATTGTCGGAGAAGGACGACGACGACACCGGAAGTACACCAGAGACGCAGATGAATTCAACGTCGACGGTTCATTGCACGAGCGCGGCGGATCTATTGGCGCCGTTCAGACTTTTCCCGACCGGATCCGGTCTCATATACACCGGCGGAGGCGTAATAAGGGTTCCTGCTCATCGACCACCCGGTGCTAATGGGACGGCAACGGGTGCACTGCCGGCACAGGCGTTGATACCACCTTGGAGTTTACAAGCTCTTCAGCATAGTCAACAACAAGCGGCGGCGGCCGGTCTTCACAGGGCAAGCTTGTTGGCAAACCTGGCCGCACATCCGCTTCAGGGACACCCACACCTCAAGGATAGGCTCGCAGGTAAGGGGACTGTGCAGTCGTCTGACACGCTCGACGTCGGAAATTTACGGTTCCCAATGGAATTCCCAGGATTAGTCGACGTGTCGTGTTAAATCATCCGATTGGCAAACAACAGCAACGGCACGATATTTTCTAGAATTTTGATTTTACTCGTTCGTCGGTCGAGAAGTTTGATTTTCGACCGGAATTCGCTTCTTTCGAAGGTCGATCGTCGATCGTTGATAGGAGGCGCGTAACTCGTCAAAGCGACTTAGTAGAACGCGTTAGTTATACCTATCGATTGTCGTTCAGTGTCTTCAGAATCGTAGAATTCTTTTATCACGGACTAGTTTCAAACGTATTTTTCCTTCCAGATAGACGATATCCTTCTTTGTAAAAGTAGAATGTTAATTTGCAGTACTCGACACTGGTATTAGTAACGCGTGGGTAGTAAAATTGCCAACAGTCGCTCTTTCAATCGAAAGTGGCGACTGTATACCTTTCTGATCTTATTTTTTGATCTTTGTAAAAGCTGTGTGGCAGTTTTTAGTGTCGAAACCTTTTCATTTTCGATTACTTCCATCAACTCTGATCTTTATATCGATTCGGTTCTTAACGATCGTCGCTATTCCGAGTTTTATTTACCTTCCATTTTAGCGGAATTTTATTAGCATATCGAAAAATGCTCGCGCATAAAGGGAGTAATCAAACGTTCTGCCAAAGAAGAAATAATATTATTTACTATTTAACAACCGTGTTTGTTCTTAATCGACGCGTAGACGTCTTTCGGACGAATTAGTTTCATTTTCTGTCACTCGGAGTAACAGCGGTGTAACGTATCGGTGTAACGATAAAGTATCTCCATACGTACGTAGCTATTTTTAAAGTATTAAAAGGGGCACGATACACTCACTTTTACACTGAGTATTCGCCAGTATCGAATGTTTCTGAGCAGCTTGATTTTCTCGAATCGATAACGAGAGTTACACGGCTATTATGCTGAAGCACTCGTGTCACGAGTATTATCAGTTCACGTCATTTAATCTGGGCTTTAAACAACGGAAATAAGCTCGACGTTTTTATCAGGCTGAAACAAACATGAAAGGCGATAATAGCGCATAAAACGACGTAATTAAAATTATAGGTGTTCCAATTAAATTCTATCTCTAAATATTTTGTCCCCACCTATCCTGTTAACTTCTATTAACATCTAAATACGTACTTCTCTCGTTTAAATCTTTTAATCGGAACGTGTTCTCATTTATCTTACATAATGTACTTATATATACCTTTTGTATCCGCAGTGAATATTTCGTATCTACAAAACGAGAATTTATTTCCGCTAAAATAAGCTAAATGTAGAAACATGTCACGGATGAAATTCAGTCTCGTTCCATTTTATAAACGTCACCGAATCTATGTTACGTTTCTCTCTAAAACGACACTCGTTTAATTACCAATTCGAAATATATTTTTGTATCGTTATTGCCTGCTTCTCGTTTCTCCGTATAATTTGCGACAGATGAGTAAATCTCCTATTGCCGAAACCACAACGTCGTTGTTAATTACTTCGACTTTATGATAGATACAAAATCGTAGGCCAGAAATTTGGTAAACGACGAAGAATGCCACTCTCGGCGCAGCGAACTGACAATTCCTTTGCCTTTGCTGCCACGGACCTTGATTTTTCTTCATCAACCGCATTTTCTGATTGTTACAATAGCATTATTACTCTCTAGTTACGCGATTCTACCATTCTGTGTACCTTGACGCAAAAGAGAAATAGCTTCGTTCGTAGAGAACTGCGGTTTCTCCACGGTGCTCGGCGATCCTGGACGCAAGATAACGGAGATGTCAATGCGTGTAATGACGATTCCCACGTCATTGCGGATAATACAGGCGCGTATGGTTGGTTTTAACGCTAATTTAGTGAATCGCTCTTTAAGGATTACACGAAACAATTCCTCAAAATGACGACGTTGAATTTCACGTGACTTTCGTTTGTTGGATCCTTCGGTTAAAGTATCTGACGTATTTAAAGATGCAAATATTTATATATCGGATGGTTGTACTCAGCTGAAGAGTAATCTGAGAAGCAAATTAAATAATTTGTTATTATTATAAATTATTATTGTAGAAAACATGCAGAAATGTACAGAGTATTTATACTAACGGAAGAAACGTGTAAAATCGGATGGTCGTACTCAGCTGAAGAGTAATCTCAGAAGAAAATTAAACAACTTATTATTATAAATTATTATTGTAGGAAACATGCAAAAATGTACAGAGTATTTATACTAACGGAAGAAACGTGTAAAATCGGATGGTCGTACTCAGCTGAAGAGTAATCTCAGAAGAAAATTAAACAACTTATTATTATAAATTGTTATTGTAGGAAACATGCAAAAATGTACAGAGTATTTATACTAACGGAAGAAACGTGTAAAATCGGATGGTTGTACTCAGTTGAAGAGTAATCTCAGAAGAAAATTAAACAACTTATTATTATAAATTGTTATTGTAGGAAACATGCAAAAATGTACAGAGTATTTATACTAACGGAAGAAACGTGTAAAATCGGATGGTCGTACTCAGCTGAAGAGTAATCCGAGAAGAAAATTAAATAACTAATTATTATTATAAATTAATATTGTAAGAAACATGCAAAAATGTAAAGAATATTTATAGTAGCGGAAGAAACGTGTAAAATATTCAAAATAAAGTACCGTAGTATAGTGAAATGAAGAAAGTATTATATTAGGTCGTCTGAAAAGTTTCTTTCGTTTTATAAGGAAATAATGGATGCACAACATTTTATATTATTTTATCGAATTACGTATGATTCATTTTGTTCTATCAAGATAAAGATTACAACGTTCGACAGATTAGGTTTCATTTTTGTATGAAGATGCGTCGTTGTAAGAGACGTATCCGTAAAAGAAAGACACTTTTCCGACAATCTAATAATATGGCATAAGTATCGTATCTGTTTCGTCAGTTGTGATTATAAAAATACGAATCTGCATAAACATTCGCAGCTGTTCATCGGTGTAAAAGAATTTTTACTTTCAAAGCAGAGATCTTTGTTCTCGAAGCAATTTTCAAACAAAGTAATTCTCGGCGCGATATTCGAACGACGAAATGCACGTTTAAATAACATTTCGAGTTCTCATAAAAATAACTTTTTCACCGGTTCTCCTACTATTTCGATATTCCCTTGGAAATAGAAAGGATTCTTCTGCACATAATTCGATACATCTGTTTCTAATTTTACATTTCACTGAAGAATGATCTTTCCATTCGGACGGAAATCCAATTGTGAACCCGAGTTTCTCTAGAACCTCGGCAAGTCTACTTCCCAAAGATCAAATCGCGAACGACGCAAAAATGCAATACGTAAAAATAACATTCGCTAATGACCTATCTATACCAATTAGTTAAAAACGACTGATACAGCAACTGCTTATTACCCGCGTTATCTCGTCGCTACTTTCGTTTCCAGTCTCTTCGCGTAAAACCAACTACTCGCGCGAATTACGCGCCTCGCCGATTGCCGATCGCTGCGACAGGAACCGCGAAAGGTATTTCACGTGGCATTTAAGGAAGGTATTTCACTGTATAGGAAAAATTCGGAAACTTCCGCGACTTATCGAACTCTTGCAAGTTTCATGTAATTTCGAATCATAGAAAACGCTCGCTAAGATATTAAAGCTCAACAATTCGAGGACCATAGCAGGAACAGAGACGAAACGAACGTACGAGTTTGCCAAATAATTCATCGATCTCGTTCTTTGATCCTTTTTCTCAGTCATAAGGTTCACTAGCATTCGAATTCCGATAGAAGACGACTGGATTTCTACCAGAAGCGACTTTTCGATATATACTTGCAATTATGCCACGTACTGAAATATGTAGCGGTTGATCATAGAAAATGCAAGAAACTTTCTGCTCCGCCCAGATGCAATTCTCTCCAGCTCGTACATTGCAACCAGATACGTCATCAATAAACAAGCGCGATACCCGTACGATTCATACACTTAGGAAAATCCTGGCTTATTATTAATTCCGATCCCCGTGGATTCGAGGAAAGCAGCGAACGGAGTGTCGAAATGTAGCCGAATATAGGAGACACGATGTTAGTGTATGTAGATCGTAGGAATCGGCGTCTCCTCTCAGAATATGAATTTCTCTAATTGGGCTCGTGTATCTTGAGACCACCAGCCGGTCGAACGCGTAGGTGGCTGAACATCGTTAGGATGATGGCTAATCCTCGTGTAGTCGATATCAATTATGAATCTTACCGCGGGAATTATTCAATCGACCTCGTCGTTACGATTAGCCGTATCCGAATCGTCGAATATGTGTATATATACGCGTACATATACACACGTAGAGAATATACGTTTATATACTTAAAGCAGCGTATAGAAGTATCACGTGTATGCGCGGTCGTCGCTATGACATTTTAATGGCGTGCAGACAAGTTGAAGTCTTCGCGTTACTTCGAACCCGTTCGATAAACCCTCGCGATTCCTTTTTTCTCGCTTTCTCGCGCGGACCACCGTCTCCGTGACTTCGCTGAAAGGTAACGCGCCACGGGAACCAGTCGCCGAGCAACGAACCGTTGCCTTTTATCTAACGACCGTTTCCGCTAACGAGACGCGTTAGTTAATTCGAACGCCCGGTTCGGACGATAACGAGAAATCGAGTTCGATGGATGCCTTTGGTGGAATGCCCGACCGCTGTTCCTTTTGCTGACATTTCGATATCGCTGAAATGAAATGGACGAGCAAGATGTTAGGTTTGGATGCTTGGATTATTAACCGTTTGTAAGGTCGTGTGCTTTCCAAGTTAGCCGTACGTGTGTATTTATTTATTTTAGCCTTGATGGCCTAGAAATTGGACATGGTCGTACGCGTATTAAATATAAAACCAGGCTAAAACTAGACGCAGTTGTACGTCCAGTTTATCTACAGCGCGAACAAAAGAAAGTTTCGAGGGAATTAACGTTAACCTTACCAGGCTTGGTCGAACGACCGGTTTCAAAATTTAATTAAAAATTCCGCGTTCCTTCTTATTTCTTTCGTTCGTCTAACTTTACGTAAATTCTTATATTAACAAACATTGAGAAATTGATTAATCGAACGATATAAGCAGTTACATAAAGTTGCACGGACGTAAGAAATAACAAGGAACGAGCAATTTTTAATTAAATTTTGTAACCGGTCGTTGGACCGCGCCTGGTAAGGTCGGCGTTAAAAATTAATTTACGAGACAAGGTATTTGACACGAGCGACGAACAGATAGATACAATTAGATAATAAGCCGAGTGGGTATTTATACAAGTTTGTCTTCTTATTGAAACAGAGATAAAGAAACTCGAGTATAGCGAATAAATGTTCTAACCGCTGTCTTATTTGGCTACTTTCTATATTTTTGCGCGTTCTACGTTCTTTCGCATCTTAGTTTCCTGTAAATTACTATTGTACAGTTTATATATAATACAAATGGACTAGGATAGACGACTATTATCAACACACTATAGGAAGAAACTACGTACATATTCAGCTACGTAGCAGATACGAAAAGTATTAATAATCCAACGAGACGAATACCATTTTTAAAAACCTCTCAATTTTTGATACTCTATCGCGATATTATTGCGAATGGTTGAAAGATAAGCAAGTCAAATGTTCAACGACGATCCGGCATTTTACCGGAGAAATAAAATGTCTCGCTGCTTCAACTTTACGGTATCTAAAATAAGATTAGCTGAATCAGTTAAGTTTCGTTAATATCGTTTGTTTTTGCCTAATTACGAGGCAAATTCTTCGGACTGCAGTTAAATAATTCTACCTCGTCGTACGTTGTTTCGTTGAGTTGATCCATTTCGCTTGGACGTGTGCCTTAACACTAGAACTACCACACCAATCAAATCGACTGGTTTTACAATTTTATTTTAAAATTCCTACTTCATGTTATATTTTTTTTTTAATATAATGAATTTATTTTATTTTTATGTATTCAAACTGAAAATAATTTTGTATCAAGGCTACTTATACCAATACCAGTGAAAATGACTGATACTTGTCAAAGTGTAAAAGGGTGCTGCGATCTGTTTATCGAACCCCAATTAACCAGTTTCCTCGTTTTCTACAACTTGCCACACGTTTTTCAAATTTTTACCGCGTATCATTGAATATGATGATATCAGTTATCAAGAAAATTCCGGATCGATCGCTAGATCGCTAGATGTTAACATTAGAAATACCACAGCAGTCAAAATGACTTGGTTATACAATTTTATAAATGTGTCAACCCTCGTTTAAAGATCCCAGATGGATTAATAATACCAAAAATGCACTACATAACATGGAATTGCTTCTGTAAGAAAGTCAAATCAATAAATATAAAAATATCCTATTATTACGTATTTTTTAAAGACCAGTCATTTTCACTGGTTTTGGTAAATAACTTCGTGTTAACTATCGGTAGTTCTAGTGTTAAACTACAGCGAACGGGACAATTGAATGTTGGCGATCGTGGGTATCGAACGGTGTCGATAGACGATTTTTCCATTGAAACGTGGGAAAGAAATTATTCCCTTGGTCCGTTTAACATTGCGAGAGCTATCGTCGCGGTGTCAGAATCTAACGGTATCGATGTAATTCTACGGTTTAATAGCGCAACTATAGGAAAAGAGAGAGAATTTATTAGACTCGTTTAAATTATCGCGATCATTATCAATAACCAATTGACATAACTTTTCGAGTATTTCTATCGCGCGTCATTACTAATTCTCGTAGTACATAAAGAAGAACTCGGTGCTTTTGCGAGTAAAACGATTCATTTTCGAAATCGTTGACGTATCAAACGTTTCTACGTATGTCAAACCGTACGATGATGTAACAAAATTACATCGCTGTCTTTCTAATTTGTATACCATCGCGTGTAGTATGAAAACTGAGACGAAATTAAAACAGCATTAATAATAAAAATAGAATTCATTTGGATAATTTCGTTTAATTTAGTTGTAAGTCAAAGGGTTGATAAGCCACTTTAATATTCAACTAGCAGAAATGGTACTTTTCATATTCGTTTCGCTTCTGAACGTCAATTTTGCGCTAATACATTTCCTTTAAACATTTTTGTAATACTATTTTTTTTCTCTTAGTATTACAATCACGAGAAAGAATCTCAAGGATTCGCTGAATATTTCCGCCGTTACTATTTTTTCTAACGTAGTGGGCGTCCGTAAAATATTTATTATTCCGACAGATTTTTTTCCATTTGGACGAAACAATATCGTAAGCCACCTTGCGCGTCGTTTTGTTGCTCGATTTTTAACGCACCGATCGTCTCTCTCACGAAGCCGGTACAAAGCACCTTGAAAATGTGTGTGAAAAATGTAGCGGCTCGCCTTCTTCTAGTTCTTGACATTTCAGCCCTTAATTCTACATCAGGTTCACGGTTACGGAAAATTTCAGGCGTTCAAAACGTTTTCGGAGCAATTATCGTAAAAGTTGTTCTATAAAATTTTGTCGGGATTATACGGAGCCGAGCGAACAGTTCGGTGGTTAGCAGCCGCACAAGGCAATTTACGTTCAGAGAAACAATCTTGCCGATTTGACAGGATGGTTTCTCTAATTGTAAGTCAAAACTCTTCGACCCTGCGGGCAACGGGAGTGTAAAACTGAACGCTCTGGGGCGCCAGTGTGTAGAAACAGGATCGTATAAATGCAACTTGTGTATCGAGGTGAAATTTCACTTTATCTCGTTCATCGTTCCCTGTCCTTCGGCTCTTTTTTACTTGGAATTTTGTTACCTTTCATCGGCCGGCTCTTACGGAAATTTCATGGTTCCAGCTTGTATATACACGCTGCTCGCAGCAGTTCCAGCATCGCGTATAATATTCGACGTTTTCAAGGAGTAAATCGAAGAAATAATCGATGGGTTCAAGAGAAATTTGTTGAATTGCACAAACATTGCACGAATAAAAATCGAACCTCTAATCGTTACATCTACGATTTTATTTCTTCGGTTTGAGTTTCAAATCGAAAAAAAAGAGAATATATCACGCTTCTACGTTTCTATGATATCGAGACGCGTAAGTGACTTTTCATCGAAATGACAAACGTGAGTGTCGATTCTGACGTTATGATAATTCATTAAATTTCCTCGCTTTGAGATATCAAGGTGCAATCGACATGTATGCGATTATCCGTTTCGATATTATAAACAAAAATACGAATTTCATTAGCTTTCAAGTAAACGCGATTATCTCTATAGTATTTTCTTTTTAATTTCTAACGGTAATGAACCTTCGTTCCACGAGCGTTGCAAGCATTTTTTAGAAATTCTTTCTCGAATCAAATAAAAATTACGTCGTCGTGGAATTTCCGATTACGGTTGATTAAACGAGTAACACCGGATAAAAGGAATTATTCGGCGATGAAAATGTGAATAAATTTAGAAGAAGTTAGAGACTGGAAATAGTAAATTTAAACGGAGGAGAATTATCGTTCTTTAATAAAGTATCAACGTAACATAAGAAGCATCTATTCTTGACACTGCTAGGACCTTCGGGTTCATTATACATTTAAGAAATTCCCAACGTGAGTATACACGAATTCCATTTTCGGATTAATTTATAATACACGAGCATAAATGAAGCAATAGCGAAGTTGTACAATCTATTTTGAAAAGAAACATAAAATATTAAGCAGGTTAATATCGAAGAGGTTCGCAATTTTTTAGAGAAATAACAATTGCAATTATTAAGAAGCGCAAGGGAAGGATAGGAAAGGATACTAAAACGTTTCAAGAAAAAGACGTTTAGAGGAAAAATACATGGTAATACGTAGCTCGATTCAATCCTATCAATATCAATTACAGTGTGAAATTATTATAAAAAATAAATCCCGCTTTAGCTTAATTCGTTCGAATTTAAAACACTTTGTACAGACATGAAATATTCCAATATTTATCGTATAAAATAACGATTTTTTCCAACTTAGAAGTTTTTTTTCAACCAAAGGAAAGAAGCTAAAGTCTCAAATGATTTTGATCCGATTTTACCCATAACGAACATCGTCGTTTAACGTTTGTACAATGAAATAGCTCGCAACATATACAAACGTATAGTTGCGCGTACGTCACTGGGATACGCGGAATAAGATAAATCGCATGTTATTCGTGAATCTCCAAAGTAGATGTTTCGAGCCACGTTAGGTGTGAGTGCATCTTCGGTGTTGGCCGACTCGTAGCCATAAAAGGTGCAACAATTTGCTTCTCCCAGGCAAAAAACCGAATCGAGTTTGAGCCACAGTAGGATGGAAACGTTGCCACCTGCGTAGACTCGAATATCGTCTCCAACATATACATTGGTTTTTTGATTTTTTGATAATCAAGCGCTTTTCAATCTTTGAGAAACGACGAGGTCTGCTATGTTTATTATAGCGATAAAATGGTTTCAAAGCTGTAAACATTCGTAGCGATTTGGCTTTAGAGACACGAAGATATCCTTTCGCTATAGCGCGAAAGGAATTGTTTCTCTGTTTGTCACGTGGAAAATACGCACGTTATTTTCTTCGAATATTAACGTATCGCGTAACGAAGAGCTGATACCGGCGTTGAAAGTTTTGCGTCTATATGAAACGAAGAATTTTATTTAAAAGGAATTTTTAAGCTGAAATCGTCGAACCTGAAGTTCTTACGCCTCGGATTAAAAGAACACGAGGATGACGATGGTTTGGCAAAGTTGCGTCGAATTTTTCTTATACAGTTCATAAAATCATGGGAAATTCGATATTAGCGTGAGTCACTGGTGAATTTGATAAAGAACTGGTCCAAAACAGCCTAACTATATGTAAATTTGAATACACGTTTACAAATGTTGCACAACCAGTTTCTGCTGCGTGATTTCTTAGACCTGCTGCTGCATTCGGTGTATCATCGTGTTATTGCATGTATGAACATCGTGTGTTTCAGTTTCCTTTTGTAACACGCAACCATCATTTTAGATCACTGTTTATAACTTTCCGATAACATTACCATCGTACGTGTTTCATTACGTAGACATAAATAACGGTAAGATAATAAACTTGTTTAATTCAGAGACAGAGTAAGCGGATTAAAAGAACAAAAGAAAATACTTGCAATTGTCACTGTGTTTCGGTCGTGACAATACAACCGCTACGCTGTGCCATAATTTTCTTCTTTCTTGTATTCTTCGTGGAATCGGCGACAGAATCAACAATTACCATTAGAGACCCCTAGCTTTCCATCCGGACAGCAGCTCGGTGTAGATTTCTCCGTTCTCGGAATCGATTAACAGCGATTGAACGTAAAACACGCGGTAACTTGGATAATTTATTAAAACGATATATTCACCAACAGGTTAGGTGTTCGTTTTATCTGGTTCGAAAGAATGCGTGGCTGTCGAAAGCGTTTGCTGACAGCATGGTTAATGCGTTATTTAACCTGTTAACTGAGTCATTTTTCAAACGGAGATTCCTTTTGGACACGGAACGAAAAATCGTAACACAGACAAGACGACGTTCTACGTAATTACGCCACGTGAAACTTAGAAATTATACGTGTAACCGCGTCTACCTGTAACGCATACAACAAATATCGGCACATTCGCTGATTTCGTACCGAACGCGATAATTGACTGCGATTATCAGAGAGACGATTAATCGGTCAACCTTTCGCCAAATAACGCCACTGAATCGCGTACTCGTAAAAACTTGATTAAACTTCCATCTTGATCAGTTAATCGCCTTTGACGAGTATACTCGTCGTCGCTTGTATTCGTTTACGCGCTCCACGACCTAATCCCACGAGACATCTGTGAAACTAAATTAAGAAACTAGTTAAACCTTTCTTAATCGAGTTACGTAATTTTCCAGCTGAATAGCTACTCCAAAAGAAAAAAAGGAAAAACATCCTCCGTCCCAAAAACTAGTAGAAAAATACACCGAAAAATGACATTTAAGGTAGCAATTTCTTGCAAGTTCGAAGAAACGACAACATCCCCGGGGATTTATCATCCCTCGTAATGATCAACCAGTATCATTTCCATCAACGAGCGATCCAACACCGACAGAAACAAAATGAATGAAAAAAGTAGAAAGGTCAAAGAAAATAGTGGAGCCTTGGAGATCTCGCTGCTCTGTTCCCTCGGTCCTTGCTGTGGGAGTTCCAATTCGGTAGCCGAATGTCCGTGCGGCTACCGATAGAGTTTGGTCGAAAATTAAAAACGACACACCACATTCACGACATGTATACACGCACGCGATAGAATTCGTACACATTCGTGGCTGGACTTCGATTTCATCGAAGAAGTATGGGGGCCGAGGCGTTCGTGGCGGCTGTAACGGCAGCGGGATTCTGGTTTTCAGGTTTCGGTCACGCGATGTCTTTTTTCTCTGTTCCCGGTACCCGGTTATCTTCTGCCCCAGGCGATCCTCAGGACGTCCATTTTACTCTCTTTTAGCTTGGTGTCCCTTCTACGCGGCCTTCTACTTACTACCGATGGTCCCGCACGTTTTCACCGCTTTCGATCCATCGCGCAACGTGCTCCCCTCGGTTCTCCAGCTTGTCGCCAGCAAATCGTTCGACACGTCGATCGCCACGGTAATCGTCGACAGGCCGCGAATTTTCACGCATTTAACAGGAAAGTGCGAAATCGCAACAATGCGTGACGCATCCAAAGTACACGGTGCCTGCTTTCTATTACATTCGCTGGGTAAGACGATCTTCCATCGTGGTCCTACTTTCTCAGTCGCGTTCTCGGAAATACGAATTTGCATAAAGATCCGCGGTCATCAGCGAGCCACGGATTTGCTGTACCTTTTAGAATGACAAAAACGAGGTAAGTTCGATGGGCTGAGAGGTCCCCGGCGAATGATTTGGATAAGCGCGGTTGGGAAATGTGCGAAAGCACGGTGTATTTTGCAAAAATTTAGTGTAGTGTGTGTTGTTTGACGTGCCGCGGTTTCCAGGGCAACGTGTAAATTGTAATAAATATAAATAAAATTGCTGTGCTCGATCATTCTTTGAAATTCGTTTGTTCCACGTGTATTCTTCGTTCGATGTTTTTGTTTCTTTAAAGAGAGAAGATTAAAAATTGAATAGGGACAGGTGGAGTGGAAATAACGAAAGGACGAGAGAGCCAGGATTGTACGAAATTTGCTTAACCGCTATGAAAATGATCGTATTTCGAATGTTTTCAATTTAGACAAATTGCTGTGGAAGAGTACCTACTCATCGGGAACGACATTAATCATTGACATTCTGTCGTTAAACGCCGAACGATGACGATTACCACAGCAGGTAGCTGGTAAGAGCATCGAGATAAACAGGTGTATCTAATTTTACGTGATCTACGCGATTACGTGATAACCCGGACAAACGTACGTCGATATTTTCGCACGACTGGAACGAAATATGTTAAAACGTACCGTTAAGATAGAAAGGATTTCAATGTAACAAGAAAAATTTCCATTGTGTTGTTGCAAAAGAATGAGTTAGAAGACGGAAATAACGCAGTAGTACACAGAAGTCGTGTTTTTCTTTGACAAGATGAGGTACGGTAGTCGTGGATTTGAAGTTTCTTGCGTCGGTACGGCTGTAGATTTCTTCGCAACATTGGCCATGGGCCGGAAAAATGTTTCCAAGTATTCGCGTAATTTCTACTTGAGCAACCTGCTCGCTTTCGTGTTATTAGACAACCATTTCATTTCTTGAGTCTCGTTTAACACGAAAAACTATTGACCTGTACGATACTTTGATCTAGAACAGATAAAGTTCATTTTATGTTATTTCATTTTTACACGATTCACAATAGCATAAAAAATGTACTAGAAGCTTTTACAGTGATAAAGATGTATTAAATGTCAGAGAGAAAAATAAATAAAACGTATCTACGTCATCGTCGATACAGCGCAATCGATATTTGGTTTTCAAGTAAAATTTTTCTTCGTTAAAACGCCTTTTTTTTTTTAAATGTCACTTTGTTAAAATATTAATATCGAAGCTTTAAAGGTACTAAAATACCAGTGCTAAGAGTTTACTTTGTCGAACTGCGTTTCCATAACATTAACTTTTCTATAGTAGACAAATTTCACTACGTGATATTTGATATATATTTTTTTCTTTTTTTTACAAATATGCGAACGATACCATTTTTCTAGAAAATCAGCTTTGTAACGAATAATCGATACACTTTGAAAGAATAAATTTTCCCTTCGTCGTCCATCACGCGTAGCAAATATCGAGACTTAATCAGCCGGATTTTCTTTTTTTTCGAATGCAATTCGCTTGAGTTCTGGTAACTCATTACGCACTTGTAAGGGTGTAAACATGCCAGACTTTCACGTGCTTTACTCACTTGAATACGAGAACGAATACCGTAATTACAGGTGGAATTCGCTTCCGCTGCGTCGTCTATACGAATCATTTACCGAAATCCGAATGCTTCTCTCTCGATACTCACCTGTTCTCTGTTAAATGTCAGTACTTTAATGTTGCTCAATTATATTTCTCTCGTGCAAGGAACAAATTTCGAAATAAATTGCAGTCACTTGATATTTTCACGATATTTACTTACAATTTTGTATACTTTTGTATACCTACATACCTCTATAGTAACGTGATAAATTCTCTAGAAATTTTTGCTCATTCAACTTCTACAAGCTTTATTTATTTATTTATTTATCTATTTTTTATTTTCACATCTTCCGATTACATATCAGCGACTGCAATTACACCTGTTCTATAAATACAGTTAGTCCAATTACTGCTATTAATAAGTGAATAATTACTTAGAGAATTAGTACACTTTCGTATACTTTTATAGACAATGAAAAAGATGCATTTCCTTTAGGAAACTTGGACTTTTCCTACACTGTGTTCTGTCAGTTAACATTACAACTAACACATCAGACAAATTGACTGGTTTTACAATTTTATTTTAAAATTCCTCCTTCATACTATAGTTTTCTTCCGCAATGATGTAATAACTTTCGCAACGATAACTAAAAGAATGATATAATGAATTTTATTTTGTTTTTTATTTATTTAAATCGAAAATAATTTTGTATCAAGGCTACTTATACCAATACCAGTGAAAATGACTGATACTTGTCAAATCGTAAAACGGTTCTGCAATCTGTTAATCGAATCCCAATTAACCAGTTTCCTCGTTTCGTACAACTTCCCGCACGTTTTTCAAATTTGTACAGTTATCAAGAAAATTCCGGATCGATCGCTAAATTGCTAAATGTTAACACTAGAAATACCACACCAGTGAAAACGACTGGTTCTACAATTTTATGAATGTGTCAACCCTCGTTTAGGGGTCATAATCCTAGATGGATTAATAATACCAAAAATGTACTACATAACATAGAGTTGCTTCTGTAAGAAATTAATAAATCGAAAAATATACAAATATTCTATTATTACGTATTTTTTAAAGACCACACATTTTGACTGCTTTTGGTAGAAACAGCTTTGTCTAGTGTTGAAAACGAATGCGTATTATAGTGTACTATAGATTCTATTACCGTGATAGTTATCACATATAAAAATACTTTGATTTATGTAAAATTAGAATTCGCGTTACTTTATTCCAAAGATGGCATTATCGCGATCAACAGCCCTTTATACGACAATCAGACGTTGCTCGAATCGCTTGGAACAAACAGAATCACAAGTGTGTCATCTAATCATAGCGAAAGTTGAAGATCCAAGAATCTCTGAAAATATTCGATCGTCAATCTTCCGTGTTAACGATTGCACAATGCCCCCGGTACTGTAACCACTTCGCATCAAGCAAGCTGAAACGAAGCTAATTTTTACCAAGCAGCTAATAAGATTCCTCTTGATTCGCCAGCGAAACATGAGAAACAATCCGGATCCGTGAAACCGCTAAAACGGCAATAGAGTAAGGACGTCAGGTGCGCCCATAGAGAGCCAAGTCTGGGTTGCCCTAGAAACGATAATTATTCAAACCGGTATTACGTAGTAATTAATCTGGAGGCAGATTAGTGCCGGGCAACGCCACGGTGGGCGTTGACTGATCGAGTTAGCGTTGAGTTAGGGATTTCGCTGCTCGAGCTTGGCAGCCCCCGGAAAGTCGGCTATGCTCGTCCATCATCACCCTGTTTCCAGCGGAACGAGCCGTACGTAGCCGGGCTCGGAGACCGGGGCGTTACATAATTAACGTGACTTCAGTTTAATTTTGCTGCAGACAATTAGCGCGACGAGCCATTCACCTTGGCTAAAGTCTCACGATGATTCCGCTTGCAGCAGAACGTTTAGACGCTCTCTCGCCTCCTCCGTCGGTGACATTCGCTCGAGCTTCTTCGCATCGCGCCAATATTTGTCGCGTCCGTTTTCATTTACAGAAATCTTGCGCGACACGCTGCTTTGGGATCTTTGGTTGGTTAAGAGCTAAGCTTCTTCGTGCTTGGACGATGATAAATAATTTTGCGATTTGGCTTTGTACGATACTTAAACGATGCTTTGTTATAGTCGGCATACTTTGCTGTATACTCGTTTGATTAACCTTGGAACGAAGATGTTCGTAGACGCTACTAGAAAATGCTAGCCACTTCGCTGGATGAGATTCAGACTAGAAAAGTATTATTTTTATTTATTAAAATATTATTATATTATAATATTATTATTACGCGGCTGCTTAATGTTCAGTTTATATTTAAAATCGTGTCGTCTCACCTATTCGCGAATTGTCTCAGAAATTTCCTTGGACTTGGAAAGTTCATACCGCCTGGCAATGCTACAAAGTTTCTTTGTTTATTCCTAAGCGATGACTGGAAATTCTTTTATAATATTCTAATTATTTTTGACAGATAGGAACTCCAAAATTTCTTTCAATACATTAGGCATAGAGTGTATTATCAATTACTGTGGCACGTAGGTGTAATGTTATCAAATGTGAATATAATTATGACGATAAACATATCTAAAAATCCTCATCTTCCATAACTGTGTCAAATACGTACAACCATCGTCACTAGCTTTCAATGCTACGCACACAAAATGTATTCAAAACGTATGCCGTCAAGATATTCTTCGCTGTAATAAATTAAAGATCGATCGATGGTCACTTGGGAGCGCAAAACGAAGGGAGAATCTCGTTCTTTGACCACGAAACATACGAGAAATCGAGAGAAAAGCCTCATTTTTTAAATTCCGAAAGCTTGAAATTAACAATTTTCTGTTCAAACTACTCGTAAAAGAAATCCTTCACGGATGTCGGAAGATAATTGAAGAGCGACCGTAGAAAACGCTGTAAGCAGAAAAATTGGAAAACCTTGACTTTTTCTTGAGAAGTGTTCTACGTACCTATGAGAATACTACAGCATAGAATTCAAGTGCAATTTCTCTTCACAAAATATTTGTCGATAACGTTAGAAGATGATGTTAGGACATCGCCTCTACAGAGAAAGATATTAGAAAACGCCAACAAAATTTAGTTCGTCGTCTCTTTTGCTTTTGTCCATGTACGAACTTTCCACTACGTCGAAGCACGAGCTTTCATTTTTCCCTCCTGAGAAACTTGCTCCTCGGCGCTTACGGTCTTTTCTACGAGCGCTCTTCGATTATCAACGAATTATCTCAAATTAAATTCAATTTTTCCCTCGAAATCGACGTCGAAAATTATTTCCAATCGTAAAGAAAAGGAAAAAAAAACAAAGCAGAGCAGAGCGAAGTAGAAAAAAAAATATGCATCGTCGCGTATCTTTCGATCACGATGACCATCGAGATTCGTTGAAAAAATGGCACTGCGAACGGTTGTGCGAACACCGCGTGCCGGTTCGCCCAGGCATCGGCAACGCGTGCTTTCTGCCATATCATTCGCGATTTTTCGGCGTCCCTGGAGAAATCGCGGGATTTGCCGGCAGGTCTTCGCCAACGTCAGAGTAAATTTCGCTAGACCCCGATCCGTGCCACCCTGCAACCCATCATAACAGTATCGATTATTCGTGCACAGGCCAGATCGATCAATGATGTACGCAGATCCGATTCGCCTTTCCTTCTCGCGCCCTTAACAATCCCCGGAGGAGCGGTTCATCGTTTTCACTTCCACTTCTTTCCCGATATAATATATGGATAGTGGCGTACGTCGGAACAAATTCTGACTGAAATTCGTGGCACAAATCGCAACAGGGCGATGCGAATTATTTGATGGTCTCGCGCGATTCAGGTTCGGATGCTGGCAAGTTTCCGGATTTCCAGCTATGTGCACGTTAACGTTTACAAGTCCGTGTTTGTGGCAAACTGGTGCGTTCTGTAAGGAAATGTATGTAATGACTGGAAAGGATCGAAGTAGAACATTTGGATTTAATGATTTCGTTCCGCCTTCTTCTCTTTGCCATTTTCGCGTTGTATCGTAACAGTTACAGAATTATGAAATTCCGAGACGATTACGAGTTACTATTAGCTCTTGCATGGGAATGCGTTATAATTTATATATACAGGGTGTAATAGAATACGTGCGACCCACTTAGAGAACTGATCGTACGCTTAATAAACAATGAAAAAATTCGCCTAAGCGTATGTCGTATCTGCGTTTGCGAGATGTAACGAATTTCCTGTTTCGATTTTCTGTTATCTAATTAGATTACAGAAGATGCTCAAAACGACCACTTTGCGTTTCAAGGGAATCCTGTAGAAGTCTCGTCGTCGATCCGGTTACGCTCTGAATGATCCCTGGTGTTTCTCGAATTTGTCCCCAGAGCTTGTTCCGCTGCGAACCGTATTCCGACATTTTCAACAATCTACAAACGGTTTGCAAAGTTGGTTGTGTCTCATAAACGAAGATCGATACGGTATACGTTCGTATGAAATTTTTCTCAATGTTTTTAGTACAATTTACACAGTTCGCAGTTTATACAATTTAATCTACACACATAGCGTAGTTTATAATTTCTATCTTCAATTTCTAGAATATGCTGTCTCCTATTAATTTTTTAATTTTCCATACGTACGTAACGTAGAGAACATTTTTCGCAAATATCAGGAGAAATAACCATCTCCTGGATAGTTAGATAGAAAAAATAAGAAAACATATTTGTTTCTTCGTTCAAACACGTTTGATACGTATTATTGTAATATTATTATTCTATAAAATATGATGTAAGCAGGAAATGGTGCTCAGGCAAAGGACAAAGATCGTTCTAACAATAAAATAAAAGAAATATTATTCTATAAACTGAAATCGGATAGCGACCCACCAAGAGAATATAAATTTATACGTTCGGAACAGTCGACCAATGTTCAATGTGAAAATACAGGAAAAACTCGTTCTCGCGTATAGATAAACACGAGGTAACATACAAGCGGTACGGTTACGATACGTTTAGGATATGTACGACGAAGCAGCATCTTGGGGGGTAACTTTGAATAATACAACAGTTTCGCTCATATTTAAGGCGAATAAAGTGAAATGAGCACGAGAGAAGCACGAACGCTAAAAGCCACTCCAATGAAATTCGGTTTACTTAAATACGGAGTTGTCTCCGTGTAAAACTATGTTCGTTAAAAATGAGGCAAAAGTCGTCAAGATATTCCGACGTTTGATGGTTGATCGTTTTAATAATTTTCGTTGCGAGATAAAGCAAATTTTAAATAATCGGTAAATCGATCGTTACGATAATATTTTTATTAATTTTATATTAAATTCGTTTTAATCGATTGTCTTTAAAATTATGTTACTCTGTTCGTTCGCGTATCCAAAATCATCGTGTGTAATGAAAATGCAATAACAAACCTCGTCAATTGAAAATTTGTACAGTATATAGGATACATATAGTTAAATAAAATTCGAATACGATAATTGAGAGGATGGAAAATTATTTTGCAACTCGCCATGATTTTATAAACACACCACGTTGCATTTTACAAGTCAAACTTTCGAGGGATCACGTAGCCCAATCTTTTTTTCGGTGGGGACACCATTGTCGGTCTTTTATGTATCTATAACAGATGATATTACGCTTCCTAAGTATCTTTTTCCTTTCTTTGTCTTTCTATGCCCTCGCATCAGAAAACCAGTTTTCTCTTTCAATCTCGAAATATGCAACGAATGTAATAAAAAAGCATCGACGCAAAATATATACAGGGTGCAGCCGAATAACACGTACAAGCGAACACGAGGTGATTCCTCGTGAAAAAATAAGAACCAAATATGGAACAAAATCTTTCCATTTAATATTCAGTTTCCGAAAAAATCGAGTTTGAAGATTCATCGAGTACACATTAACATGGCCAATTATCGACTGCATATGAGTCAACGATCGATAGAATGCCATCGTGGAAACGAAAGTAAGTAAAACATATAAAAAAGTATAACACCTTTCTATACGCATAAAATTATTCATTAAAATTATTATCATATTGGTAAATTATTATAACGTATACATACTACATATGTACTATAATAGTATCATAATGTATGCACGGCAGTTTCTCGTCTGATGTATCGTACACAGTTCGGTAGCCAGCGCAAGACGAGAGGCACTTGCGGATTAAAAGGTTGCTCAATCGATGAAAATTGCCACGAGGGCCATCGTAACACGGAAACTCGTAGGCTAAAGGCAGTGAGTTTTATCGCGAGCACGTGGGGGCTTGCTTAATTTTATGCGATTTTTTATCGACGCCTCGTAATATCGATAATGCAAGGCACTGCTGCTTCATCTCTCTCTCTCTCCCTCTCCCTCCACCCTCCTGCCCCTAAGCGGTTCGTACGTAGGTCGAAGGGTGGTTTATATCAAGTTATAGGAGTTTGAGAAATGATCGCCGCATCGGAGTCTACTATCCTTTCTTTCATCCTTCGATCGAACCAAACCAACAGAAGAGCGCATTCGAAAGTTTTTAACTTCGCCCCCTGTTAATCTTTCATTTCCTTCGGGTATCTCGCGAGAAACTCATTTGGATTTGGAGTTTATCTTTTGGTAATTTTTAAACATTGTCCATGATTGATGATAAGCGGCGATTTTGTCAATGATGCAGCTATAAAAGCTATCGCACAGAGGACAATTTTAAAAATCAGAAATCGATGGAAACGCTAAATTATTTCAAATTCTCTAGGCTATGAATTATACAGTAGTTTCAACTTTTCATTCGTCGTCGTTCTGACAAAATCTGCCATTCGGTCGGAACAACGTACGGGAAAACTCTGCAGTCTCGTACGCACTGGAAATCAACGAAGAATCTTCGAGCAAAGACCTGGTTACCAGGAACCTCATCGTCGACGCGAAGTTGTAGAATCACATAGGTCACATACGTCCGTAATCTGCGACTGTCGAGCTACCATCGGACACGTCCTCTTAAATCGCCCTAAATACAAATTTACTCTCGCAACAAGTAACCGCGTCGAAGGGACTTTAGGCGAAAATGTCTGCGACGATAATCGAGTCTCCAGCGTTTTCTCCTTCCTGAAGGAAGTATCGCTGCTCGTTTCGCGTAAAAAATTCAACAAGTGAATAAAAAAAGGTCGATCTCCAAACAGGAGGTCGCGTTCTTTATTTTCACTCAATTTATACAATAATATGGTAAAGTATTTGCAGTTCGCAACGATAGACTTTTTAATATTCCTACCTAGACGGTCACTCGTGATAAAGCGCGTGTAATTAGTCGGATTTCAACTGTAACACATAAGGCGCTTGGAATTTTATCGCGTAACTAGTCGAATTTCACCTGTGACACTCGCGTTGTCACCTGTGTCGCTAATAAGCACAAAAATGCTGTCGATGCGACATGGGAAACCCGTATAGAAAAGAAAAGAAGAAAAGAAGAGACGGTCCTTTGGTTTCGTCAACGCAAACGCATAGAAGACAGAAAACATACCACAGCGATATCTTGTTCTTGAAACATCGATCAAATTGCGTTTCTTTCGTATTTATCCTGCCATCTGGATTATCGAAACGCGAAAATCTCGACTTTCGCGTAACACGAAGGTTGCGGGAAAGTTCTTGTCTTGTAGCGAGTTGTCCCCTTTTTTGCGTGTTACGACGAGACACAAGCCGACAAGCTCGATCTAGAAGAAGCAGAACTTCCCTACGGATACTTTGTTTCTACCGCAAAACGCGCTCTCTTTTTTTAACATTCCTCGAAGTGTGGAAATAAATTCTAAAGACCGCTAAACGCTCTCGCTATTACAGCCGCCCTTAAGCAATTTTCTCGATTGGAACTGCATCGGCTTTTACATTCCTGGAAACGTTTAGTTTTCATTTGCCTGGTTAAGTATATACTAACAAAGCACCGCCACTGCCATTACTGTAACAGCGGCGCGGTTATCCTTGCGCTTCGCAGCCGCGCTATCAGCGACGCACGCCTTCCACGTTCAACCGCGATTCCTTAAAAAGCTTTAATCAACCATCGAATACTATTTGAATCGGAGAATACGGAATACGCTATGAGAATGAATAAAAGCACCGTTAAACGCTTGAAAAACGCAACTCGTAGTAGCGTAACGACCAACCCCGATCAAGTCAAAATTAGCCATCGAACGTAATCCGGATCTTTGTATCTGTCGAATAATCGCCGCTACCCTCTGCTATAGCGTTCAAAGTGTTGAACAAATTCTACTTCGAGTGAAAATAAACGACACGTACGTCGATGACTGGGATCATCGGATAAAAATTACTGGAAACTCTTCGGGGCACCGAAGACTCTTTGAAAACAGGAATAACCAGGTAAAAATGTCGTACGCTGTTTTGCCTGCTTCGCAGAGGTTTGTAGGTGTATGGGAAATTATCGAATTAGCAAAAATATACAGAATATGCAGAGTAACGCGGTGTTTCTGCTATAGGATGAACGAAGTCTTCGTTTAGGCTGGATTTTTTAGTTATGCTCGTAAATACTTACATGAATCTGCGTAAACGTTTACGATTTAGTAACTAAATGGAAGAAGCATGTGTGTTACAAGTAGGAAGAAGAGTATCTTCCAGTCGACAACACGGTGGAAGGAATGGAAAAATTGAGGAACGGAGGAAACTGATTAAGACTCGTTCGACGAAAACTAGAAAATTTAAGCGCACGAAGAGCGGAAGATCGCGCGTGTAAAAACACGAGTTACGTGGCGTGCAACGTAAAACAAGAAGAGGGAAGATACGCGTAAAGAGAAGCGAAGAAAGAAGAAACGAGCTTGCGAGAAGATGGATGGGAGAACAAGGAGAAAGAGAGGAACGAAGAGAGGGAAAAGCATAGTATACCAAACATAGACGTTGCGTACGAGAAGAGAGGGGTGGCTAAAGGATAATTTTATAGGGCGGATATATGTCTTCCAGGAATCCGTTTAAAGCCGTTTAGCCGTCTGTTATGTTGCTTCAATTACGTTGCTCGTAGGTTCTACGTTGTATCGGAACAGAGTGTTTTCTAAATACGTACGTGGCTACCGTGACTGAAGCGAGCCGAGAATACGATAACCTTTCATAATGTACGCTGCTTCGTAAAGGTTCATACGGCGGATAGTATTGCGCCTGAAATTGCACGTCCAAAATGGATTGCCAAGATAGCGCGTGGATGTACGTGGATGTTGCACAAGCCGTTGTTCCAGCAGGATTCTCGCGTATTTTTGTTCCGGCAACCGATGCGAATCGAATTCGACGGATTCGTTTCAATTTTCTTCGCTGTCAGCTCCTGAAGAGCTGCTTGGAATTCGATGCAACGAGAGATATCAGGTTGGCGCACCAGATGGTGAAACTGATTGTATTCTTCCTTTACGAAAGCATTTTGATCGAATCGACGTCGTTGATGAGTTTCCTTGGACCTTTTCTTCTTTTCTTCTTTTTTTATTTGATGATACAATGTAGGACGGCACGTTGTAATAACAGCGATAGTAATAGCGTAAGAAACGCAATGATAGTTTGTGGAAATGGTAAATATGGTAAAATCGAAAGTAGACATCTTTGACGCGAATAATTAATGTAAGAGACGAGGAGGTAGTTCGTGGAGATGAAAAGGGAATGTTAAAAGTTCTACGATCTCGTGTTTAAACAGGACTTTGTGAAATAAACGGGGATTGTTCTTATGGATAAAAGTTTGTAAATTGATCTAATTAAAAAGAAAAAAAAAAGAAAATGATACTTTAAAGAAATCGTACTCGAATTTCAGCTTCTCTTCTTTTGGATTCTCCCGCAGCGACGGCAATGACCACTGTCACTGCGAGGAATCCGTGGTGCGCAGAAAACAATTTACTTTGAAGGCCGCAAACTCTATTACCGAGCAAAACGTGCTCGGTAAAATAATGACTTTCTCTAGCCCGGTGTCACAGCTCGCCATTGCATCATCAAATGGCTTTAACTTGACTCATTCCTGGTCGCCGGTGCATGGGCAAAGGTTGCGCCTCAAGCTCAGTAGGTCATCGAGGATGAAATCGAGATCTGGTTAAGCTTCTTTTACGTCTATCGTTCGTCGAACACGCGCAAAATCTCCTTTCACCTCGCCTTATCAAAAGTATCGTACTTGCGAAATGGAATTAATTTAAGTGGTATCGTTCTTTTAGAATCGCCATCTTTCGTCATCATCGAAACTACAAGTAGTTAACCGTCAACGATCAGAATTTTGTTCGCCTCCCGTAGCGGGAAACGATTGTCATCTCGTAAGAAGAAAGATCGTAATCGAAGACCACGTGCGTACGATGCGATAAATTCATCTTTGCGACTTTCTTGTCATTCGATGACAGAAAGAAAACGTCGTAATTCCTTATTTACGTTCTACCTTCGAGTCGGTATACGCGCGTTACAAAAATGCGCGGCGATTCAGATTTCAAACGTATGCGAACAAGGTATTTCAAGATTCGTAATTTTTCATTAAATTATTACAATATATTATAGTAAACATTTTTCTCGGAATAGAATCTCGATGACCGAAGAAAGGATAAAACCGCATAGAAATTCAAACGAGATCAAAATCAAACAAGAATCATCGCTGCTTCCAATTTCACTCGTCTATCGTTAATCGCGCCTATCGCTTAGTAAGAAAGTGAAGCGGACAAGATACAAAATACGTCTAAATGTTCGAATCGCGAACGTTTCAACCAGCAATACGTCCGAAGAACGAATACGATTGTTGGAAACATGGTAAAAGCTAAGTACCTTTGTTGCGCGAACAAAACTTCGCCGTTTTACGAAGGTAACGAAGGCGTACACCGTTTCTCCGAGAACATCGCGCGCGCGCGCGCGCTCCTTGCCTCTTTTTATTTATGTCGGCCATTTTGCGGCACGACGAGACGCCATCTTGTTTTTATGGCCACCCCTCGGGCAACGTCGTCCAACCCTCGTTCTATCCGCATGCAGATACGAATCCCCCGGCATTTTATCTTCGAAACTCGTTTTAGCCTTTGTCGTTGTTCATCGGACCAACCGGAAAGACCTGGAAATTCAACTTCATCTTCCCGTCTTCCATTACAAGTTCCAGGAAGAATCCTCCGCGAAGATGGAACAGGATGAAAACGAGCGCTCTCCTTTGTTTTATTCACCGTTGATCCGTCGATCTGTCCTGATTACATTTTTAAACACATTCTTGTTTCCCTACGAGTCACTTGCTCTTAAGGTCGGAGCCCACCCTCTGTTGCTCCTCGACTTCGCCGACTACGGTTTCCCGTATTTCCAAGACTTCTATAAACGTATACCTTTTAAGAGCAGCCACTGTTCCAGGAGATGAGTTTCGACAGCGTGATTTTTAGCATTGCGGTTACGAAAGTAACGGTGTTCCAAGGACTCGGTCGATATCTTTCTTTGTCGCTGATCCTACCTCGCTTATTCGTATACGATCAGGTAAAATTGAATATGATCGCGCTACCACCAGCTTCCTTCCTTCTTCGAACACGAAAATCTGCCTGCGTGTTTCGCCCGCACGGTAATTTGCAACGACGGTAACTTTGACGGAGGCAGCTGGTAAAAGGAATTGTTTAGAACAGCGCTTATTAATAGCGAGTCGTTTCACTCGTGTTTATTTTTCAAGAGAATTCGTGGCGTCCCATTTCTGTACGCTTTCGAAGTACACGTTTCGCCGTTGAATTCAGAGGATAACCCTTGAAATTGAAATTTTTATCAAGTACCATTTACGACTGTTGTAAATGTTGCGAGCGACGCGCGTGAACGAACGCGTCGCGTGTGCAATAAGAATTACGGCGTTTTATATTCATGTAGCTATTAAACTTTGAAATTCAGATGTTATCGTGCGCTATGCTCGTTATTAAGTATGATCTAAATACGTGTAAGCTAGGAACATGCTACATGTTGTAATTAACAACGTCTGTCAGAGTATGTAGGTTTCATAGAATACGGAACATTGTATTTCCATTAAATAGAACATCGATGTACGTTGATACAGTCGGTACTCGTTTACATGATTACTCGTGTCTTCCAGTGCAATTACATAACGCAACACCCTTGCGTCGATGCTCGCCTCAGCTACGCGTATTGAATTTTATTTTATAACGACGTATAGCTGCGCTTCGAAGAAAAAGAGATGAAAACGATAACTAGAAATTATTATCCCGTATTTACCGGCTTTCGATTTACTAGAATCCAAAACGTCAAATATATTATTTCGTTCCCGTGAAACAATTGAGCTAATTGATAGAAGGAAAAGCGCCAGTGCCGATAGCTAATTACGGAAGAACAACGTTTCAAGAACACGAGGTAACTTAAGGCTGTTTAAACATCTGAGAAGAACGTGGTTTCCGAGGTTTTTGCCGGTAACGTACTTAGCTACGCGCAATACCAAGTTACATAACATCTATATATGTAAATAAACGATTTAATTTTCAGTCTCGTTTATGAAATGTTTATAACGTTGATTAATACGTGTTGGAAAAATGTTTCCGCGTACGAGTATCACATTTTTTACATTTACAAGATTTACTACATCCACTTTTACCATCGTAAAACGACGCTAACGTGCTTAGTAACGCAGAAGCGCGTTTCACGAACTCGTCGCTCGTCGATTTCACAGATTTCGATCAGCACTGTGAAACCTGTCCGCGCCTCACCCCGTTTTAAAGAAATCGAAGGCTCGCTAACGCCAACCGCAAAGTGTAAAGAATTCAGCCAGGACCAAGAATCAACTCTAATTTACCCTGTCTCGGAGGCCGTCTTTTACGAACATTTTACGCATGTCCATAAACCGTCAACTTTACGATTAAACTTACGGTCAACCCCCTGTAACCCTAGTTTCCCTCGGTTCGCGTGCTTCTTGCCATATTTTTATTCGAACGTACGCGAATTTTCCTTTTCCTTTCTCCTTTCTTTTTTCATCTCTCGCGCTCTCTTTTTCCCTTTCTCGGTCGTTCTTCGTACTATTCCTGGTAATGGGTTCTCGTCGTCGCTTAAAACCATTGCTTTCTAGAGGCGTTCGAACGTTACCACGTTACGACTTAACGCTGTCGTAAGGTTACATCGTCAGGGTAAATACTTCGACCGCAAAGACTCGTCGTCGTGGTATTTTAACCAAAATTGCGCGGTAACAGGCCTGCCAAGGCGAAGTCAGCTACAACTATCGGACAAGTTTTAGCAGCCAGACTGTCGTTAGACACGCTAACGACGAGACTCGGTACGTGATATTCCGGCGGAGCCACGAAAAACAACACCGGACGGATTATTGTTGGTACGCACGAACAAACGTATTCGCTTCTTCTTCCCTCGTTCTCCCTTTTCCCTCTGTTTCTTCCTCATTTTCTTCGCTTTTGCATCTTTCGAACAGACGTGCAATTCCGCGTTCAATTCCTCGCAGCAGAATCTCGATCGCCTTTGTACAGTTGCTTCCTACAATAGTTTTCGACATCGCCTGATCGTAAGGTCTCATCATCGAGGTCGATTCGTATCGCTATCTGTACGACGTATCGTTTCTGTCCGTGTCGCTGTCGCAATGTTTATAACAATCTCTACAAAATGCTCGAATTTTTCGTCGTTTAATATAATTGTCCGGAACAGGAGGAACGTACGGGCTCGATCGATGTCTCGATATTGTCCTCAGCGCGAAGGTTCTTTGTAACGTCGAAAGGTCTTCGTTATTTTCTCTTTTGCCTTCGCCTCTTATCGACTTTCCGAGTTACGAATTAAGAAATTTCTACGTCTTAATAAAAACGAGAAGGAGATTGGGGCATAAACGGTGTGGAGGATCGTGGCGGGCTTAAACGACGATAAAATGTTGAGCAGCGAGATACAAGTGAAGAAAACAACTGTCTTGTAGGACACGGAGCATCGGCAACACCTGCGTCAAGAGGTGGACAAGACGAGGGACACACGAAACGAGCGAACAAGTCGTTTCTCACCGAAAAACCACTCGGGCCTCGTTTTTATTAATCGAGCAACAAAAATCCTTCCCTCGACCCCGATAATTTCCAGCGTCTCATTAGGCCTCCGGATTTATCGTAACAAGTCGTCCCGGCTCGATCTGGCTTTCCAATTCGTAAATTCGAAGTTCCCTATCGTGGTAGGAGCAACGATCGTCGGTAGCGTGCGTGCGTCCGGCTATTCTACGAAAGTAATTACGAATGAATTACAAGAGAGATGGCAAACCGTGTGCCAGTACACAGCATGATAATGTAACGGAGAGTATAATGACCGGTACGCGATTATCGTCCTAATAAGCCAGAGTGACGCAAGAAAGTCTCCTTCTGTCTGTCTCTCTCTCTCTCTCTCTTTCTTTCTCTCTTTCTCTTTCTTTCTATCTTACTATGTTTCGCTGGTTGAACAAGAACGTGAGAGGCCAATGAGCGGTTACAGAAGTCAGATGGTTGAGCAAAGTCCTTTGAAAAAGGAGACGAGACGCTGGATAAGGCGCGAAGAATGATCTTGTCCTTCTACCATCGGCCAAAGTTCCCCACGGTTTCCCATAGATGCTCGAAATTAGGTTTCGTGAAATGAACTTGAGAAGTTTATTATTATCCCTCGTCTATTCTACGTTCTCCATCCGTAGCAGCTCGATTAGCAGCTCCGACTTTGTCTTTGGTTGATCGCTGTCCAGCGACTGTATTTACTTTGTCCCTTTGCCCGTTTGTCTTCCTTCCTCTTTTGTTTTTTTTCTTTTTTTTTTGTGCGTGAATCTTTCGTAAGTTAACCGGTACCCATGGACTGTATCTATGGAAAGTAATTCGTGAAATGATCACAAAACCGAGCGAGTGGAATAGCAACTGTACGTTTGAAACGAAGAAAGTTCCGTTGCTTCGTTATCCTCCTCGAGACACATTAAGCACACGTATAAAAGTAACACCGTGTACTTTTGTAATACCGTCGAAAGAGAAATATTGTTGGAATTTGACCGGATCGATTTTCATATTGCCGTAATAAAAAATGAAATTGTCCTGGAGGAGACGTAAAAATTATTGCCAGTATATTTAACACGCTTTCGTTCGGAAGTACTCGACGCTTAGAAAATTTGAGGAATAAACTTACGTTATGTTTGGATACGAGAGAGTATTTATTTTAGGAGGGATATTCCGCCACAACACGCGATCTTTAAAGCATTTTTTGGGAATTTTTTACGGAAAGATTGTCATAAGAGAAAAAATTGTTTTCCAGGGTTAGTACAATTCTGGTCATTCTATTTAAAAAAGCCAAGCTAGAAGAAACGAAAAAAGTATTTTTAACTAGGATGAAGTTGATCTTAATACGTAAAACCAAAAAGATAGTTAACAACCAAAATAAAAAATAGCGTCTAATGCTGTAGAAATAAAATAAAAAGGTATCTTCTAAGTACGTAGGAGAAAATTGCATTAACACGCGACAACTTAAAAATCTGCTAAAATAAGATTATTCAGATTCTCAAGATTATTAAATTACAATAATTATTCTTACGATTATTAGAAACATACGCGTGCTTCTCGTAAAATTGATAATATCGTAATCTCGTAAAATTCTCGTAATATTGTCTCTGACTGACATAAACCGTGATATTCTAACTGAAACATAAAGAACATAAAGAAACTGCAATGTTTAAAAAAGCAGATACACAGTAAAAACAAACGATTATAATACAATTTATATTAGAAATTTCTAAAAGATTGACAATATAATAGTAATAATAATAATTTTATTCGCACCTTAGGCTTATAGCCTGAATTACAACGAGATTATTAGAATCTTATTGCTAATTTCTTACAATAATTATCCCTTTTAGTTACTGGCATACCACCCTTATTTACCACGTTATATTACTATTTTATCGTGTTATATTATATCGTATTTTATATATTACCTAACAATTTCTTAACAATTAATACCAGTCTGTCCTAGTGTGTGCGTTAAAGCTTGATAATTCTAGCGTTAAAATTCCAGCATTTACGAAATATTCGAACAATTGGATACTTTCATGACAATTCTCTGATTAAATTTCAATAATTCCTACTAATGCCTGATATTCGATGTTACGATTATACAAAAGGAACATCGGTGATCGAATTCTGCTTTAAATAACTGCGATAAATTTCGCCCCTATGGAAATCAGTTTATCATGTCCGTCGAGACGCGCATCGGGGCAATCCGTGTCTCAATTAGCACTCTCCGCTGTGTATATTTATATTCTAATTGAGCAGGCATTATCGACGAGATTATTTCGTGTCTCGTTCGGAAGTTGCGCGTAGCGGATCGTATTTTTGGACGGGGGTGAAGCGTCGGTAAAAGGACAGCGTTCTAGGTGATGGAGAAGAAGGGATGGATAATGGAATAATATCCACCTGATGGCCGTTTACCCTTTAACGATGATTCCTCGGGTTTCAAGCAAACTGCGAGAGAGCAGTTACGTGTCAAATTGAATTTCACGGGAAATTTTCCGCGTCCCGCCATTTTCTGCCTCTCCGCCGTAGGAACACCGCTGCGATCATTATCGTACTAATCATTAATTTCAAAGCCGAGCTTCCTACGTTGATGTTCAATGGTCGCTGCGATCTACCATCGCGCCAGTGTTACCGTGCAAATTGCTAAATTTCCGAATTTCGATCTCGTTGCTGGTAATTTTTACAACGGTCTCGATCGAGTTAGTTGTTCGCCACTTCTTTTCTTTTTTTGCGTAAAGTAGAAACTTTTAGCGAGAAGCGATCGATATCCAGTTCGCATTAACTGAAAACGTTCATAAACCTCCTACGAACTCGTTATAACTTGAAGATTGCGTATCTTTTTTACGTTTTTGAGTGGATGATGTTACTAATAATTTTCTCTTTTTACAGAGTCGTAATTTTTGTTCTGCCATCTGGGGCGCAAAAATACCAACACGAGAGAAATTATATTTTCACTTTTCATTAAATTTTACTTCGCGTTTGATATATCCGTGTTTATATTGAGGTTTATTTATCGCGATAACGAAACCTTAGTCGCTATAAAAATAAACATTTTAAATTATAGAAAATTCTTTCGCCGTACTCGCTTCAAATTACTTTATTTACACGCTCCTCGAATTATCTTATTTATTCGGCTACGTTTTACGTCCGTTCATACATAAAAAAGAAAGAAAGAATAAATTTCGTGGAAAGAGCAGGCCACATTTTACCACTTTCGATTATTAATTCTCTTTTATTACGCCGGAGTGTAACGATTTAATCGAGGATATCGGTGCTTTAATCGGTCGCTATCTTTATTACGTATCTGTGACAGAAACTCGTTGTCAAGAGTGACTTTCGCGGTATTCCGTAAAAATGTGCAATCTTTTCCATATTTTAGCAACATCTGGGCCACGCTGCGACGTTCTCCCTCTGTCACGCTATACAGGGTGTTTCCGAATTATACGTCAATCAAGCAAACGGTAGCAAAGTATTCTATACAAAAATAACGTAATAACCACGACACATGTACAAAACGAGAAAGCCAATACGTTTAATCTTCAATTACATTATATTTATTTCAATATACGTATATACATGTAAGATCGTAAATCTCGGGTTAATTCAGGTAATCGATTCTGAAATCTGAAAATCTAGAATCGTCCTGAGCTACCGATCTTTCTCCGTCAATCTTCAATGTTTTAAACGATTATCTTTCTTCTGTGATGATTATCTATCTCTGATGTTACTCTCTGTCCATCCGTTTGGGAAATAAATGTCTCTCAAAATGGCTGTCCGTGAAACAAAGAAAGTCGTGCTGACCGTAAAAAGAGAAAGTCCCTATCACCCTTGAACTCTAGGGAATTTACATACATATTTACCAGTTTGAACGATAGTAAGCTGGATCGAGTCAATCAATTTGAACGTGTCAACCTTACTTCGTACACCGCGGATGTTTATACAAATTCTATATAATAATAATATTTTCATAAGCTACGACTAAAGAAACGGAGGAAAGGAAAACGTGGAACGCGTACGTTTATCAAACAACGAATAAGTTGCTCGAATTATTTTCTACCGCTGTCTGCACGATTCGCTACCACCTTTCAATCACCCTATATACAAGCTATTCCGAGCGATTTTACGGAAAGCTTACGCGTCCCTATCTCTTCTGTATCTGCGAGTTTATCGGCTCTTTTAATAATTGCCTGTATACGGTATTTCGTGTGACACCTTTTACGACGAATGCAATTGCAGAGATCGTTTGGAACGTCGTATTAAAACGCGACGATTCCGCGCCGATAAACGTTGTTTAGATGCACGCGATCCTTTCATCGAACCGATGAAATTGCTCGTTTTAATCACATCGCGAATATACCGGGCCAGCCTTCTCTCCCTCACGAATGCTCGATGAAAGTGAGAGATTTGACGCGATTTTGTCGTGTGATTTTCACTACGCGGCGGCTGCAATTACGGGAACAGTGATTATGCGGGATAATTGGAAATCATTTTTGCTTACTTTGCATAGGAGAATGAAGATTGGCATGAAAAATTATTGGCGCGGTGAACGCTATAATTTGATTTACTGCGAGCCGTAAGGCGATTCCAGAGGTCAGATCTGCAGTTCCACGGAACCGACGTTTTATTATGTTTCAGCGTGATTTCATTTTCCGACGAATATAAAATAGTTCGACGAAACATTAACGATCGAATGGACAAACAAACGAAAGACATTGGGCATCTCTGTTTTGACGAAGGATCATATTTTATAACTATGACGCTGATCTATTCGCATAAGGAGCACGAATTTCCTAATCAAGGACTACTATGGTTAGATAGAGACAGGTTTATTTGACAATAATTAGAATCGAATTACTTAATTGTAGAGTATTCAATCTCATTTATAGGTTTGTACAATTTAGTAATTATTAGTTTTGTACATAGAGTTTATACAAATTCATTCTTTTACGAACGCGTCTAGAGGAATGGAAATTAAATGGAAATTCATCTCACCTTTTGAATATTGGAGTACTTTACATTGGATATTTTATATATCGTACATTCGTACGCGTATCATAAACCAAATTAAACTTGCGGATACTTCCATGGAAAGAGCTTGCTAGGAAAATCATTTCGGTAATTGTCATTACTATAGTTGTTGACCTAAACACGATTTACGGTCTGGGCTTGATTTCTTTTGTTCTACCTTATACAAAATTATGAAAAAACACGAAATAATACAACCATAAGAATTACATGCCTGGGAATTATTTCAGAATTTTTGACCGAATTCTCAATTTTCAAAAAAAAAAACTTTCTCGGTTGAAAAATCTGAAGAATCTGCTTGCTATGTAACACTGTGATCGCAGTACCTCGGATTTCTTTTATAATCCTTTGTAGAGCAGAACAAAAGAAATGAAGCGTAAACTGTAAACCATGTTCAGGTGGATAACTACCCTAATAACAGGGGCAGAGGGGTAAGACTTTGTCGAAATGGTTTTCCTGGAAAGCTTTTTCGATAAACGTGTCACAAGTCTAAGTCGGTTTAGAGGCACTTTTATCGTGTTTGTTCGGCTCTTTCCCTCTGGTATCCGCGGTTTATTTCGTTCAATATCCCGTATCTTGCACGCTGGTCTATGAACCGTGAACATTACAAGAAAATCTTCAGCATCTTCTTCTCGTTATCACATCTAACGCGTACGAATCAATCGATAAATTACATCTCGTCACATCCTTCGCTTGCTTGACACGTGATAAGAACCGAACGGCGTTTTCAATCTATAAATTGCCATGCTCGTAGGATAAAGAGAAAGAGATAATTGCGAGCGACGCGCAAAGAAAAGTATCTCTAATTTATAACTGAGAAAAATATCCGAAGAAAACGACTAGCGACTTTTCCACTTGGAATCTTGTAATGTATTTATCACATTCTTCATTCTCATTACTATGTACATACCGCGTATCATGTTTCGACGTATTAAATCTACGGGTATGCATATCGCATTAAATACGCTCTCTGTTATTCATGCGCTATTACTACGATAGATAAATGCTTAATGATGTCGATAGTCACGCTTCAAAGAGAACCAAGTACGGCAAACGATACAATGTTCCAGTGCGTGTATTCGAATTTCGCTAATGAAGCTAAATTGCCCGAATAACAAAAACAAAAGAAAAAAAGAAAAAGAAGAAATGAAGAAAAAGGCGCACGTGACGTATTAACTGTACACGTAGGACGTAAATCTAAATCGATATCGATATATTCGAATTTCGCTAAAGAAGCTAAATTGTCCGAATAACAAAAACAAAAGAAAAAAAGAAGAAATGAAGAAAAAGGCGCACGTGACGTATTAACTGTACACGTAGGACGTAAATCTAAATCGATCTTGGTATATTCGAATTTCGCTAAAGAAGCTAAATTGTCCGAATAACAAAAACAAAAGAAAAAAGAAAAAGAAGAAATGAAGAGAAATGAAGAAAAAGGCGCACGTGACGTATTAACTGTACACGTAGGACGTAAATCTAAATCGATATCGATATATTCGAATTTTTCTAAAGAAGCTAAATTGTCCGAATAACAAAAACAAAAGAAAAAAAGAAAAAGAAGAAATGAAGAGAAATGAAGAAAAAGGCGCACGTGACGTATTAACTGTACACGTAGGACGTAAATCTAATTCGATCTTGATATATTCGAATTTCTCTAAAGAAGCTAAATTGTCCGAATAACAAAAACAAAAGAAAAAAAGAAAAAGAAGAAACGAAGAGAAATGAAGAAAAAGACGCACGTGACGTTAACTGTTCACGTAGGACGTAAATCTAAATCAATCCTTATATATTCAAGTTTCGTTTCATAGTTGTTATTTTCGCTTCGTCTTTTTATCCAATTATTGTTATTTACTTGTCATTTATTTATCACGCTATTACTGTTCGTAGTAATCTCTTCTTTCGAACATATCTGTTGCCAAACGTATATTATGTTAATAAAACAGGATATTTCTTTGTGTAACGATATTTTACGAAACCATCTTACACGTAGCGGATTATTAATGTCGTAGATCGTCAATATGGAAATCAACCACGCGAAAGACATTACGTACGAAAACGTATGAAAGCGTCTTTGCCACGTTCGAGTGATTCAGCTGCGTGGCAAACCGGGTCTAACGTTCACTCGGCGTAAATTATTATTCGACTCAACTCAATCGAGCTAGTTTGTATCTGACAACTCGATGAACGATGATAATTTGATTAATTTCGTATACGTGCATACACGATTTATCGACTTGTCTCCGATCTCGCTCTCTTCCTCCGCCAAGCTTTATTTCTGCACTATCATGGATTATTCAAATATTCGTTAATGTTCCTCCTCCTTTTTCTAATCGTCTTTCGAATATGTTATTTTTGAAACTTACTCGTAACTCAACCTACAGGTACAAATACCTGCATACTTAGTTATACATTATTTTATATCTTGTTTCATTCTTTACTTTGCCTACTGTACTTTGCTTCTATTTAACACTAGAACTACCGATAATTAACACGAAGCTATTTCTACCAAAACCAGATAAAATGACTGGTCTTTAAAAAATACGTAATAATAGAATATTTTTATATTTATTAATTTCTTACTTTCTTACAGAAGCAATTCCATGTTATGTAGTACATTTTTGGTATTATTAATTCATCTGGGACCATCATCCTTAAACTAGGGTTGACACATTTATAAAATTGTAGAACCAGTCATTTTTACTGGTGTTGGTATAAGTAGCCTTGATACAAAATTATTTTCAATTTGAATACATTAAAAACAAAACAAAATTCATTATATTATTCTTTTAGTTAAGTCTCGTTGCGAAAGTCATTACATCATTGTGGAAGAAAAACATTACATGAAGTAGGAATTTTAAAATAAAATTGTAAAACCAATGTATTTGACTGGTGTGGTAGTTCTAGTGTTAATCTACAGATACATTCTCAACTCCTATAGCTATTACACGAAGTTTCTACCAAAGTGCATGATAATTTATTGAAAAAAGTCGATGCTATTGACAGCGAAGGTGAAAAACCGACAGAACCTGTGCATCCGCTTAATATGCACATCCGATCGATCCAATGGAACGATCGTTGTACATTGCAATAGAATTTCTTAAAAATGTACCAAGACCTTATAATCAGCGTGTACTCGTGCAAGAAAGCGATATTTCTACAGGTTGCTTCCGATCCAACCGACAATAATTAACCAGGATGAACGGCGTTTCGATAAGCGAGAATCTCGTGTGCGAGTTTCAGCGGCGATTTACGCGGCTAGTTTCGCATAAGTGGACGATAAAGCTTCATTTTGATTTCACCTTCGTGCTCTCGACGTTATGTTTGCGCGGGTCCAGTAATGGAAGTGGCGCGATGCTATCGCTCTAACGGTAATTTTATTAATACCCTTCCACTGAATTGCAATGCACCTGCTGCCACGACCGACTACAAAGATCGCGTTACAATTTGCACCGGCCGGCAAATCGTTCCGTGTAACTCGTAAGCCTCGGTTTTTACGATTTTATAATCGTTAGCCAAAGCGAGCGAGCCATTGCTTTTGCGCCCGGCGTTCACGCGCGCGCGCGCGCGCGCTATCGTAAGTAATTCGCTCGGAGCTACGTAACTCGACGTCGCCACTTTATCCTGGAATTTCAACGCTTGTTTTGCTTGGTCGGAACGATCCCTGAACCATACGCTTTCAAGCCGTTTACACCGTGCAATTGCGTTGGCGTTTAACATTTTTCGAGATCCACGCTTTTCGCGAATCGCGCGTTCGTTCGGAGGCTTACTCCTCGGTGAGAAAACGTCGTGCCACGGATAAAAGGTCTCGGTATAATTTATTACCAAGTGCAATCTTGTCGGATAATGTAGAAACCATCTTAACCGATACGCAATAAATTATTGCGAATTGCCATAGAAATTTGTTAACCGTACGTCGTTTATTTCATTGGCAATTTAGATAGGTTTATGGAGATATATCGTTACGAAGTAATCGCAGTATCGTGTTTTTGCATTTGGCGCTTCAAAGAAAGTACGATGAAACGTTGTTGCTTTTAGACGATCGTTGAACTACGAAAGACGAACGGAGACAACGTTCGCAAACTTCTGGTAAATGTTTTATAAATGTAAAATGACTGACTGGAGCTAAAAAAAAGACTAGATCGCGTGGAAAGATTGCACTATGCAATAACTTGATGTAAATTTTTCAAACTATTTACGTTTGTATCTTACTTAGAAATTATGATTTTAAAAATACATCTATAGGGAAAAAATATCGTCGTTTTAAAAAAGAGCTATACTCGTCTAATGAACTAAAGCTCTCGAAACAAAGAACATTCGTTGAACGATAGCATGATTTGAAATTGAGCGAAACTGTAACTATATTGTGATATAGAAAAATTGATTCGCTTTACGAAGCTATTTTGCGACGTTTTTTTATCTTATTCCCTATATTTGCATAAAGTGAACGATCATAATTCGTTCTATTTTTGGAATGTCCCTGGTCTATGATACGAAATCGCATTAAAGCAGATTTATTAACGCTTTACGATAACATTCTGCTCTCTTGCTTAGTTATCATTTACATTTCTTTTCTACTCTACTAATGTCAGTGGTTCGTAATTGAAACAAAATTACAAAGCAATTATTAGCTAAACGTTGCGAGTAATTTCTAAAGTGTCACACCGTCAGCTAAAATACAAAATTATGTTAAGCATGGAATCGCGAGGAAACGTCAATTATTCGAATATCGATTATCCAGACGCTAATTATGCGGAAATCTGATTATCTATCGGTGGGTTTCATTTCTCTTCTTTATTTTTGTTTTCAACAGTAGCTGGAGCGTTTCCAAGGAGGATCGGCCATCCTTACCAAAACAGGACGCCACCGAAGAGAAAGAAGCCGAGGACAAGCTTCACCAGGTTGCAAATCGCCGAACTGGAGAAACGTTTTCACAAACAGAAGTATCTGGCGTCGGCCGAACGAGCAGCCCTGGCTAAAACTTTGAAAATGACGGATGCGCAAGTGAAAACCTGGTTTCAGAACAGGCGGACAAAGTGGAGGTGAGTTCTCGACACTCATAGCCTAGGTACTTGTACCTCTGGCATACTTAACACTAGAACAACCAATAATTAACACGAAGTTATTTCTACCAAAATCAGTGAAAATGACTGGTCTTTAAAAAATACGTAATAATAGAACATTTTTATATTTATCGATTTATTACTTTCTTACAGAAGCGATTCCATGTTATGCAGTACATTTTTGGTAATATTAATCCATCTGGGATCCTTAAACGAGGGTTGACACATTTATAAAATTGTAGAACCAAGTCATTTTGACTGCTGTGGTATTTCTAATGTTAACATCTAGCGATCTAGCGATCGATTCGGAATTTTCCTGATAACTGATATCGCCATATCGAATGATACGCAGTAGAAATTTTAAAAACGTGTGGCAAGTTGTACAAAACGAGGAAACTGGTTAATTGGGGTTCGATAAACAGATTGCAGTTCGTAAAGGTATAAATAGCCTTGATACAAAATTATTTTCAGTTTGAATACATAAAGAACAAAATAAAATTCATTATATTATTCTTTTAGTTATCGTTGCGAAAGTCATTACATCATCGTGGAAAAAATATAACACGAAGTAGGAATTTTAAAATAAAATTGTAAAACCGGTCAATTTGACTGCTGTGGTATTTCTAGTGTTAACCGAGTATCAAATAAACTTTAAAACGAGCCATCGGCCGAAACGAAAGAGCCAGGTGAATGGCAAATTCGAGATGCAAGCTATTAAAGACAGAAAAAGAAGGAAAAGCGTGAATTAGGTATCGTATCCGGACTGCAAAACGTTTCTCCTTTTTTCCTTCCTTTTCGGCGATATTTTGTAAAGACGAAAATCAGATCCATTTTTCATGGAAATGAACGGTTCTGAAAATTTCCCTTACGAACGTTCGACAAACAATCTCGCCGCTTAGCAGCTTTAGCTTCTATCTTCTTAGGAAGATAGAAAATAACGCGAACTTAATCCATTGCTCAGATGCATAGAGAGTAAGCGACACGATAACTTAAAAGCATCGAGCAAATTCTAAGAAAGGTATCGCCAATATCGATGAGTACATCGCGCGTCGACAGGCCGATCGAAAATTGTTACGCCTTAGAAAAATTGTTGCTCGTCCTGGGTCCTTGGACGACCCGAACCCTCCTTCCCCTCTCGAAAGAAAAAGAAATCCAACCGAATATTTCGCAGTCTACCGTAGCAGTTCCAAAAACTGTCCCGACAAACATCCCGCTATAAATAGCAGGATACCGATGAAACTACCTGACTTCCGGTTTCTAACACGTCGAATAGGCGAAGCCGAATGTTGGTGTTGCGATTTATCAAATCTCGGCGTTGGAGACGAACCGAAAGTGAAAACGCGAGGTGGAAACCTCGGAATGTTAATAGCGGGTTAGCAGCGTTCTGCGGCCGCGTATCGGCGAGGACGCATCGAAAGTCGAGTGTATTGGAGTCTCTTCAAGATAACGGAGGACGAAAACACGTCATTTAGATAAAACAAGGCCCGTTCGTGGCGCGGGTCGCCCGATATCAGGGGCGTCTACGCGGCGAGACGAGCCCAGAGGCATTTCTCCGGGGGTGCGACTCGTTCTCCTCTTCTTCCTTCCTTAATAGTCGCTTCTCTTCGAGTAGGATTTTTAAAAGCATCCCGCTGCCGTGTCCTTGGCTCGTTCCGGGAAGTATTAGGATAGAAAGATGACTATACTTTGGGAGTAGTTTAGAGGGTTTAGACGAACAACGGTGTCTCTGTCTGCCGAGGTTTTGAAGGAACCAGCAAGGATTGAGGATCGGTGCCTTTTAGTTCTACTCGATGTGTCATCGAACGAGACTGCTGATAAAGGAGGCCACTTATTCCAAGGTGTGCACTAGGTCGTTTAAAGTTTCTAGTTAGTTCGGGCATTGTCCATTCTTAAAATGGGACATTCTTAAAATGGGACATTTTTCAAATGGTTTTTCTAACGTTTTTATTGTGTTTAGACGTGGTTTCGTATACGCGCAATGAGCTTCGGCATTTTACGCATTTATTCGCGTAGTCGAATCGGTAATTTCTTAATCCAATGCCGATTTTTGTATATGCGATTGACGAAATAGCGAGTTTCTGATTCATCGAGGCTCGTTTTACGAGGAAAGGGATAGGAAATTATCGCGTATATCTTGGTTATAAGTCAAGACACATTAAATAGACGTAAAATACAGTATATTATTATATTTGTATATATATTCATGGGTACATTTATGGAATAATTCGTAGAAGGAACGCGTACTAACGATATTTATGTCCACGAATAATTTATTAAACCGCGAAACTTCAATACGCCCGGTACCATCGTCCCACTTACTTTCATCAAGCTCGATAAAATTCTTTATCTTTAAAAATATCGAGTGTAACAACCGAATGATCTAAATTTCCTACGAGAGTTTTATTCGCCGTTTTACGGCCAACAATCGACGGAGTTTTGTGTGCCGTTACCTCTCGCATTGTTCCAGGAGCCATAGAGCAATAAAGGGGCAAATAGGTAAAAACGAGGAATGTAAAACGCGGCCGATAAAAAGCGGAAGAGAACGCCTTCGGAAGGTTCATAACGATCTAATAAGAGATCGATAACAGGACTCGCTGCAAAAACGGTTCGATGCCGTTGTGCATCGGGATCTCAGTTTCTTGTCCTCACCAGCGATATTGCATTTGTCGTAAAGTGCGCAGAAATGAAAATTACGCTTCTTACTTGGAAACCAGGCGATGGTAATTTTCTTTCTCGCTAGAACGCGAGTATCGTCGATCGCGAAACGGTGAATTGTAACGTGTCTTCCTATTTCTATTCTACGGCAAGAAGGACAAAGAACAGGAGGAATAGAAAGAACGAAAAATTCGAAACAAATATCGCAATCGATAGACGAATTTCAATTCAGGAGATTCGTAGTCATTTTTCTCTCGATGATCGATGGTTTTCGAGAGAACATAGTGAACATCACTCGGAATGCGGTTTCAATGGACAGAATTTGAGATTTTTCGTCAAAGACGAAGTCGACGAAACTGGAAATTCAATATCTTACGATAAAAAAGAATGTAAGATTTTATTGTCGCTTACGATTGTTCATTTTTAGACAAAAATCCGCGAAGAAAAGTAATTTAAAAAAAAAAGTGTATTTTAATACGATTATTTTATTTTCTATCCTTTACGTTCCATCCCGTAACTGGTGCTTGCCGATCTATTGGTTGAGTCTTTTACGTTTATTAAACATTTCTTATCCTCCTTATGAAACACGTTTTCCGACCGTAGAAATGAAATTTAATGAATTTGTCTTTTTTTTCTTCTGCGAATACGATAGGCTTCTCTTAATAATTTCTTCCGTTTCATCGTGCGATCTCCATCCTGGTTCAACGATTCGTTCAACAAGTTGCGTTAAAAGGTACGAGTTGAAATTTTACAAGTCTTTTTATTACGTAGTCGACGTGGTCGTTCGAGGAACGAGCATGAAATTCAATTTATACGGCGACGATGTATGTTATCTGTCTCAATGTGTTCAGAAATGGTAACGCAGTGACAGATACATTCGTCTAGATGTCTCGCCAAATTAAATTTACATCTGAACGACAAGTGAATCATAATTAATCTTGAACATGGAATTATATGGCGGAACAGCCGTTGAATAAATTGGGACATTTCGAGGAGCGACGTGGTTCGGATGTCCGTCTGAATAAAAACTATAGCAAACGTCGTGCGACGTGCTTGTTTGTTCCTAAGTTTAATTAATATCGATAAATAAATAACAAAGATAATTTAATTAATTAGCAAGATATACACGTTGTGCCTCCAACAGAGAATCAACGATATTGCAGTGAAATTTCGTATCGAATAAAGAAACGCTATTAACATCGATTCTATTAATGCTCTTCGTTACAGAAAATCGTTGTAATATCTTGAAACTGCGCAATTCCTCGAACTAAACTACTTTTAACTCGACCATCCGAAGTTGACTATTCACGATTGGCAAGTCTTGTACGTGACCGATTTCTCAATCGAATTTACGAGCCTGAGAAATGTGTAGCCTTAAGCGAGCAAACTTACTAATGCGCATTGAAAATAGCAACGACTCGAGTTGGACGTTCCTGCGGATGGATTTGGTCCACGCAAACTCTCTTTTCCTCGAGAGGATACTTAGCAAAATTTGGTAACATTGGACCTGCTCCTGTCCTTTGATTTAAAAAACAACCTGTATCTGCAACACTCGATTCAACGTACGAATAGGTCGCCGTGTCTAAAGAGGCGAAAATATGTTTAATTGCATAATGTTCGAATTACGAATCGACGTAGCGAAAAAAGGAAAGAACAGAAAAAGGAGACATAAAAGAGAAAAAATTCACGTTCCTTCCTCCACCCTTGGATCAGCACATCCGCGACGTGGTCCAGCGAGCAGCTGCGTTTAAAGTAACGAGATGACTGTAGGCAGAGATGAGATAACTTCGTCTCAATAATTCAGATACCTAACAGCTTAGCCCTGTCCCGTACATAATGCAGTCTATCCTCCCCATCGTGCTGCCTCATCCGCCCCTGCTTTGACTGCCAACTCTCTTCCCCACCTCCTGGTGGATCGCACCCCCTCGTCGTCTCGCATTGAACCAGTCCGGTCGCAGACTCTTCCTCCGGCTTCTTGCAACGGCTTTTAAAGTGTCAAACCCTCGAATCCGCGATTTGAATCGTTTCGATCCGCCGCACTCGGCCCCACCGCGATTCACCTTGTTAAACATTCATCGTTCTCTGTGTTGGATCACGGCTGTAACCGGTCGAACACGAACACGAACACCGGCGCCATTGCGAAAACCACTCGTTTCCTTTTCCGGATGGAAATCCTCGTGGAACGAAAGAACGCCCGTGTTTCTATTCTGCTCTCGTGCCTCTTCCACGAATCGTTTTTCGTCGATTCGATCGAGAACACCTCTTTCTTGTCCTGTCTGTCTTTAACCAGTTAACTGTTTCCGACGAGTATACTCGCGGTGGAGAAACGGCGATATTTTGCGTCACGACGAGCCCTGTCGACAGTAAAAATTAAAAAATAAAACAGTCGTTCCGTTACAACTTAATTCTGTATCATAACAGCCACGCGTACTCTGTGTTTGACGAGTATACTCGTCGTCGATTCGATCGAGAACACCTCTGTCGCTCTTGCTCGCCGTATCTGTCTTTAACCGGTTAACTGTTTTCGACGAGTATACTCGCGGTGGAGAAACGGCGATATTTTGCGTCACGACGAGCCCTGTCGGCAGTAAAATTAAAAAATAAAACAGTCGTTCCGTTACAACTTAATTCTGTATCATAACAGCCACGCGTACTCTGTGTTTGACGAGTATACTCGTCGTCGCTTGCTTTTTGCGACGCGTTTTACGTACACGCCTCTCAAAGTTTTCCAACGAGTCGCAACAGCCCACTGGTTAATATCGCTTCCAGTCTTTCGATTTCTCCCATGTATATAAAATTATTTCTATGGTTTCTATGGTGTAGAATGTCGTAAAAGTGACCGAGGCAGAGTGGCGAAGTTTAACGACGAACACGGAATTATTTACGACCGCGTCAGAAAGCAACGACAAAATTTGCTCAAAATCAACGTTCTTAAAAATCGTTTAAGAGAAACAACGCACTACGGAATTAATATATTTGCAATTCGTAACGCGTTTCGAACATCGACATCAAAGGGAACGTACGTGAAAAACGTTCGAAATTGTTTAAACCAAAGATGTCACGTTAAAGGGGATGCTATTTGCGTTTGCACAATTTCATACGAAATAATTGAATAACCAACGCTACAGGATTTCCGATAGTAACTGACGATACAATCAGCAACAGACGATATTATACAAAAAAATAAAGTAGAAAATATACGTGGCTTTGTTCTCAAGAATATCGACAATAAATTATCCATATGGATCTGTGTATTTATCCTTCATCCACTGCATACACGGATTTTCCAAATTTATTCCTCCTCCGATTCGATGTTTAACAGAAAACTTGTTCTTCCAAGACTCACACGTCTGACAAATAATCGAAGAAATTAATCGCACGATTCGCAATTGCTCGTTCCCGATGAAACTCAAAAGGGAAAAGACGCGTACGGGTAAAGTTAATCGTATCGCGGTATATTCGCGACGAACGATAAAATCAAGTTTAGAATACTTGTTCGCCAAGTGTTGGCCAAAAGTTATAGTTGACGATAGGGGGATAACGATAAGAGTAATGTGTCCCAGGTTGCGAGAGAATACAGTTATGCCGGCCGCAGTGAATGGGGCGAGGCTGCGTCGGGGCTGCAAAATGTAATCGGCACGGCGCCCTCAATTATTAATTGCTAACCGCGTTAATTACTTGCACGGGTGTAGGCGCGGCTGTCACTGGAACAACGGCGTAGCTACGGATAGATTTTCCAACAGGAACAAGCCAAACGTAATCGAATTCGTTAACCCTTCGTTAGCTGAAATTTTCTCTTAATCATAAAACAAAAAATGGTAATCGATCTGCATTCTTTTACGTTCGATACGAAAATCGGGAAACGACGAATTTCTGAAAGATTGTTCGCTTTAGTTGCAATGTTTTTCAAGCTCAAATTAAACGAGTTTGTGACGACAAATTTGTATTATATACAATTCGACGTCTTCTCCTGATTTTCGTATCTCGTCAATTTCCACGAAACCATGGAGAAAATTGATATAAAGGAGAAATTGATATGTGATAAAAGAAAATTACTGGAAATCCAAGTGGACTTGAGCCAATCCGGGAATGAAAGCAAAAAGAACAAACTTAACGAGATACTTTTCGATCTTTGATAGATCGAATCACGGTATAATTAACGAGGAGACTCGTTAGTTAACTGCCACTGGTCTTTAAAGGTGTGCACGGATTGCGTAAAGAAACCAGTTTTGAGAAATTACAACTACCGTACAAACTATCGCAATCGTCTTGCGAGCATTATATATCTATTCTTTCGTAATTAATTGTTGAACCAACATCTAGAAGAATAATAAACCAGGTCCGATGCTAAAATTTCCTTTTTACAATATTCGGTCGAACGAGAAAACGATCGTTTAACGATTTCGTTAAATTCTCCAACACGTGTTACGCAACATACAGCAGAAATTTTCCTAAAAATTTATTCGTTTGCTCATAATTACACCAGACTTCGTCTCCAACATTTGACAACCGCACCTTTATATTATCTTTTAACGTACGTACTCTGACAAACTTTTACAAAAATCCAATGTACCCAATTCCATCCGTAACAGTGTCGATAACGATTTTAAAACGTATCTCTGACGTTCAATGGCGAAATAATATTTCAACGATTTCGTGCTTAAGCCCTCCGATAAATACCACGGCTAATCGGGTCGTCTAAAATGTAACTACGAGATTTATTTTCTCCCCACTCGGGTCAAAACTGTACCGAGTCCTGCCCCGCTGCTCCTGTTTCCTTCGTTTTCCCCGATATCGTATCTGACGCATTTAATAACTTTCAGAAGAGTGAAATTGCAAATCGTTTGGAAAGCTAGCAGAACGCAGAAAGATAACGCGAGTGCAAGGCTTTCCTACAATTATCGAGCGGGTATTAACGAGACGAAAATAAACGAACTCGATCGGATGTTGATTGCGGCTGAGAAGTGCTGTTATCTGGAATCTCTGCTCGACATCGTCGGCTGTGCTAGTCGTTAATCGTGCAACAACCGATCGAGTTGTGTCCCGATTCAACCGACTCGTTCCGTGATACACGGGCTACCGAGCAGTTCTATACGCCCTCCGTTCTCTATCCACGGAAAGATGAACGAGGAAAGAGAAGAAGCTGAGATCGTTCCACGCTGAGATAAACAAAGGTACAACGAAACCGTTTAATTACCGACGACCGGAGATTAACTCTAATGGAACGACGGTGTTTCGTGGCTCGTATGGAAGCGGCATCGCGGCACTCTGATTGGCCGCGTTATCCAGTCTGGCGCCTTTCAGACTCAGGGACATTCTCGGTCAGATCTCGTTGCCGAACCAAGATCTTTCAACTTTTAGTCTCTTTAACGCTAGGAGAATTTATCGCCGATAGGCTGGTTAAATTCGTAAAAGGTATACTTCGGACTTGGAGAACCGACGATGCATAAATGGACGATTATGGCAATTCGATCGCGATTCTTCCGATCCTCGTCCTTTGTTAGACGAGTCTGTTACGCGGTAAGGTTCGAGCAAAGTTTGGTGGATAATTACGCAAGAATTTTCCAAAGAAGAAAATAAAAGATTTCCATAAAAGCTTCCACCTAAGTGACGTTGCCAACAAGTCGACCATTTTCTGCTACCCTAATAGACTTAGTGCTAGAAAACAGACACTCACGAACCACCCCTGAGCGAGCTAGCGCTGCACCACCGACGAATCGAATTAACTTTATTACGTTTGTCTTCTGTTTTCCGCTCCAACGACCTCCAGTCTCTTTCCACTGCCCTAGCTACCCTCGCAACCGTTTCTCTGATCTCGTTTCGTGTTTTCTACAACACTCCAGCAACCCCCGCCACCCTATCATTTAACTGGCTGGATCTCGCGAGCATAATTCGGTACACTATGTATCTATGTAACGACAGTAACTTTGATTTTAAAGCTTCGCCTAATCTTCAGTTTTATCGCATTTGAGGATTCGAAAGTTCGAAGGACTTGACACGTTGCAAGATGCGCGAGTATGAAAAAATTCGACGATTTCAAGGATCGGGACATTGACGATCTTTTCAAACTTTTCAAACCGTGAAACTTCGGAATTTCAAAATTCGAGAACTCGACAGCTCGCAGATTTAATACTCGAAAATTTAAGAGTTGGAAAATGTTTACCTATACGAAACCACCGCAATGTTCGCAACTTGGAAGTTTAAGAAGTTGCAAGTTAAAAGCTGCGACAAAATTCGACGATTACTGGATATTAACTCTATCCTTAATTCCATAATTTGTTTGATACGTGTGTTAGCACCATCTCGTCTATAAACACCACGTTGTACTGAAAAATAATTTAAACCGGAATTGCAAGCACACAATAAAATACTTCCAGCAGTAGGAATAACGTTAAACAAGCGAAAATCGTAGCAGCCCTCGGTATCCGCTAATTCGTATCAAATTTCCGAGGATATTTCATACTAAACTGCTACCTAAGAACCGAGCGCGATACTTGTACGAACTTTACGAACGTTCGCAATTTTCTTCCATTTTCTCCACGAGGGACACTCGATCATTTTCAATCTTTCCATCTGTTTTAGGAGGCAAACGGCGGAAGAAAGAGAAGCCGAGAGGCAGGCGGCGAATCGGTTGATGCTGTCCCTTCAAGCCGAAGCCCTTGGAAAAGTGGCTTATCCCGCAACAGTGCCGAACCATCCAGCGGGAACCACCGTTCCCAGTTTAGACAGACAACAAGCACCCACTGCTCTGACCCATCCTGTGAGTCAGTGGGCCTCGCCGTACGGTCCGCCACAACCTCTAGCCGAACCGATTTGTTGAACCAGGATAATCGACGCGGATTCAAAGACTCTTGCCGAGTGAAACTTGTTACGTATCAGTCGTGTCACATTTCTACGATAGAATAGTTGTACGTTTTCTAGGGCCGGTGCGACTCTTGTCGTTGCAGTCTCGTTGCCGTGGTGCAGTGCTTCGAACGATCGTAGATTCAAACAACGTGCTTTCCCGCGTTATTTCCTCGATATTTCCAAAGAACAAGCACTGACTATGCCTGGATACGCGAAGCGAAACTCGTTCTTGGACGAATCGAACGCTGTTGGGATATCAAAAGACGTTACGTGGTGAATTATCGCTCTTCGTGATCGAAACAGGAGACGATTTTTCAAAAAGACAACGCTGAAGCACGGGAAAGCGGTTTCAAGATTTCGGAATAGAATCGAATTACCATGGCCAGCATTCGCGATCGGAATCCGATCGTAAAACCTGTGGGGAGTTCTAGGAAGAAAATTTCACGATCAGCAGGAGTCGCCGATAGAATACGTCAGCGAACTTGGAAAGAGAAATAAAATCAGCGTAGGCGAATACTCGTAGACGAAACATTCGATAAATTAGCGGACGGCGTATCTAAAGGATTAATTAGTAGCAATCAAAAGTAAAGAAGAATCCATTGAATGGAAACGTAACGAAATTAGCATTGAGTTTATATTTTTTCACGGGCGAAAACACAATCTTTGTACATTCAGTTTCGCTTTACATTGTAACATGGAACTATATCAACGATTTTCTTTCAATACGATGAAAAATCTAAAAGTTTATAATTATTCACGGCACCGTGTGTCTCTCTTCGTTTCCCCCGTACAGATACGGAGACGGCGTACGCGAGCCATGTGTTAACCGTGCAAGCGAATGCGATGTGAGAATAGAAAAAGAACGCTACGTACAGGCCTTTTCTCTTCTTGTCTGATCAGACATGCATCAGACCGCTCGTTGATCGGTGTTACACTTACATATTTACTGTACGAATGTGCATGCTTTATTAGCTGTTAGACAAGGAACGAGCAGCCTCTATGCAGCGTTCACGCACCCCATTTTCGCACCTCTGTTATGTTTTGCCAATTATGTTTGCTGATATACAAGGAATAACAGAATAATAAGACAGATATCGCAGCGAGATGGCAACGACAAAATTCGCGCGTCTACAACCGGGCCTTACTGCGAAAATAGCAGTCGTTCACATTTGAAAACGTTGACAGAAAGAGGTCTAGAACAGCTTACTCAATTCGTATTTTTATCTTCATCTCCTTCCAGTTTTCTTTAGACGTGTTTGAAACTTGTAGTGAGATTTGCTGTTAAATTGGATTTAGTGCGTTTTCGATGGGAATGATCGAGCGAGTAGCTTTTACTTAATTTCGAAAGAAGATTTGTTGTTAAATGATAGTATTTGATGTGAGGGAAAGATGGAAACTTGAAATGTAATTATAGTTGATAACGTGGAAATATATATCGCGAATGTTGTTGGATATTACTTGCCCCTTTTCGTTCGACCTCTGCATCCGCAAGTTTAAATGTCCTTTTATACACAACGTCGCATCAGTCTGCGAATTATGAAAATGATACTGAGATTACTAAACTTCATAGTAGATAGTTGGACGAATAACGATATATTTTTCATTTATTTTCATATGAAAACGCACGATATTTTTTGAAATGTCGCAGTAACGTTCGACATGCTCCCATTTGACAATGTATAGAAAGAATCGACAAACGCAACGAGCAATTTCAAACCGAATCTCTGAAATCTCAGGAATATGTCCCACTTTATTTATATCGACCTGTATCAAATATGAACGATAAAATGGCAAGGCGAATCGTCACTGTAATTCCATCAATCTCGAGTTTAACACTCGACAATCTCTTCTCTATTACGAATCTATTAGTCGTATAAATACACGCGCACTCACACGTGTAACGGGAATTTAAAAAATTTTCCAAAACGACAACTAATCGCGGCACGCTAATTTGACGTGGCATTATTGACAGAGAAAAGAAGACACAGAGATCGAACGAAAAAGAGCATCAGAAGCCAGCAGTCGTCTTAATTGCGCTATTTCTAGGTAGTATCAACGTCTTACCGTCACGACGGCCAATTTTATCGACGTACTTAATTAACGAACCGAGGGGACTGATAGGGAGCTAAAAAAGAAACTTAAATAATTACGGATTGCTCTCGTTTTTTCGCCATCGCCACCCCTGTGAGCTCGCTCCGCAGAAATTTACCCTCGTCAAACAGACACGATACGCAGGGACACCGAAAGAAAGTAGAAACATAGAAAGGAGAAGAGGAAAGGCGAAGAGTGAGATCCGGACAGCTTCCGAAGTTTGCGAAATTCTTCGATAGGCGGTGGAATTAACCCTTTCGACGATTCGGCTGATGGCGATCTTCTGGAGCACGTCGACTCTTTTTAATCCTTTTTAGGACCGGATTTTTTATCTTTTATAACATAAAAATGGTACAGTCATCGGATATCAACAATTAGATCATCGTCACCTGCTAACTACCGATTCGCATTTTGCGCTGTGCGTACGCATTTTTAAAAATTTCAAAATTCGAAAATTGCAACTATCATAGAAGGAGGCCGTTTAACGAATATCAACGTAGTGTTTTATCTTCATTTGACATTTTTTCGTAGAATATACACCTCGTCCGCGTTGTTCCGCTTGCGAAGAGATTTCGTACACCGTACGATGTCCTGTTCCTCAACGTCAAACAACTTTTGTAACCGCATTCGATTGAAATTAAAGGCGAAAAATAAATTGAAAGGTAGGATATTAAAGAGAGAACAAAAAGATCTCGTCATTAAAAGAGTTAAAACTATATTATCCAAGAATTTCGTCTTACCGATACTTTAACGCAGCAATAATCGAAGGCGTCGCAAAACACGATTTATGTATACAATGCAATATCATTGACCGGAAGCCTCCTCCTCGATGCATCTTTCGAATGACGCAGCTTAATTGAAAGATCCGCACGACATATCTGTGTATATATTAGCGCGATAGTTTGTAATTAAAAACATTACGATGTATGTACGATATTAATCCGTTTCTGCGATCGACTTGGCGACAGCGTTTTGTTTCGAACATTAGACGTGCACACATGTACTTACACATCATACAAATACAGAAAGAAGATATTAGATATTAGGTGTACGAAAGAATTTTATGCTTTTACGAAGAGAACGTTCCTTTTGATTTTTCGTTGATGACAATCTTAATATCGTTCTTTGCGCGTTTCGATCCAATCAATTTTTTTATTTCTGTATCACAAACTTTGTTTTGAAAAATTTTCGTTACTTCTCGTACCGTTCTCGTCAAGTACGAAAGAAATTAGTTCAGTAGCTTCAATGGCGTTTATGTCGAACAAAAATATATTATTGAATGTACGATTTATTTCATATAAATAAGGGAAAGAGAAGAAATAGCAACCGTGGAAAGAACTTTATTAAGAAAATCAATTTTTAATACTTTAATCCAGCAGTGAAGGAACAAAGCTAAATGAGTTTAAGCGTATTGTTTATAACATTGAGTTTAGAATTTATACTTCGATTAAGCGTTAGGGAAATGAGCTACGCGCTATAGATACGAACGTTCCTCGCATTTTTTTTTCCTCGTTATCTTTCAACCGAAGTTACATCCTCGGCCTTGCTTCCATTCCGAGCCACACGGAAAATTGTGAACGACATTCCATTTTTTAAAGATTCGAATTACCGAGGAACGGGTCGTACTGTCTCGAGCCGAGACAATCTTACAAATTGTAAAACTAGAAGAGCGAAAAAATTCTTTCTTACATCTAATGCACAAATTACCATGTACGTGTATGTAAAGATCACATGGGAAAACTATAGGTCACATTTTCTATTTTTTTATAGAGAACGATATCGAAAAGTTCTAAAAATATTTATTTCCATAATACGTTGTTGATTTTTTACCTTTCATAAATCCTATTTTCCACCTATTTCTACCTATTTCTGAAAGATACGTATCCGTCAAACTAATTGATCATCATCTTCTTCAACCGCGTCGTGTTAAAATTCTCTCCGTTTAGTCATCAGACAGCATAAACGTGAAAAAAAAATCAACAAAGAATGGACTTATCACATTTTTCTCGTGTGACCGCTATATCCTACAACTGTGCAGCTATACAAACACATACACCTTGTACAATATTATTTTCTTAGGAATACAAAAAATCATAAAGAATAATTAAGAATGTACTATCGCGAAAAGATATTGTAAGTTATAAATAAATATATATATAATGTATAATATATATGTATATATGATATATATATCATATATATTATATCTATATATATATATATATATATCGCTACCACTAAGGTTCGTCGTCGAAATAGAGCGTGTAAGCCGTCTAATTAGGTACGTAATATTTATGTTAAGAGCAACCGTAGAATTATCGATCGTAGAGAACGATGTGATGTTATATAAGTACGTGTAACGTTGTATATAATTGACAAATAGAAGTAATGCATATACATATACATATATATATATATATTATACATAAAATGATTCAACTGGTACGCGTATACGTTGATTGTACGAAACTTCACGAAATCATAATAAGCGAACACATGATAGAATATTACAAAATCCTTGGCTTAGTAATTTATTTGTTAAACAACCGACTCTTAACATACGATTGTTGACGATATTACCGTCTAATTTTTCGTTAAATCGTTCAACGCCGATACCGATTACGTACGTTTCATTTTCGTAGGTAACACCATGTTAATGTAAGATAAGAGAAATAATCAGCGAAACAACCACGAATGATCCGAATAAATCGTTCTTTTTCGCAAAAAGATGATCGTTTCTGTCCATTTGGCACTTGGATTTCTTCAGATTTCTTCGCTTGAACGCATCTCGTCCAGTCCGCGACACACGACTCATGATTTCTTCAACTCCTGGATACATTTTATAAGGTAGACTGTATATATTTTTTCAATTGTATCGCACAGAATAAATTTATATGACCCAACGTGAACGAGCGAATAGTTTTCTGCTACGACGAATCATTTGTGTGTATGGAACCCGTTTCGTGAAAGGGAGAAGGTCTTGCACGATCACGATGTTTGTTTCTCGTGATCGAGGAGCCCTAGGATCGACGTTACGAAAGAACCGGAAGTTTCGCGTGTTACCAGGCGTCACGGATTGCTCTCACATTGTAACATCTCTCACCCCTTTCGACGGTAAAACGCTGCAATTTCGTTGTAAATCGACCATGAGAGGGAAAAAGAGAGTGGCCAGTAAATGACAGAGTAGCAAACGCTCGTTGAAAGTCCGTTGGAAAACGATTCCGTGAAATTCATTTTCTGCAGAATTCGAACTGTCACTTACACGTGAATCGCAGTTGTGTATTTCTCAGATCGATTCGATGGATCAACGTTGGCTCTATTTTTCTTCGGTTATAAAACATATACGATCTCCGTGTTTTTCTATTTTTCTGTGTTACCGTTCCACTTCAAATTACAGCTACAGTTTGTCCGCTTCGTGTTCTGTCAACGTTCGCCTAAATTCGTCGAAGAAAATAGTTACGTTTCGTTGTTACCTTTCACGGACGATGGTATTTTCCATCTATCGTTTTCGATATACGCCAGAGAAGAATTGCATAGAGCTGAGTGAGTTCCATTGATCATGGAAAACTTAATTACGATCGAGCGTCAGTAAAATATAAATCGAATCAGCAATCACGCCCGACAACAAAAATATTTCAGCTTTAATCTGCGATCGTTAATGGAATTATATATCGCCCGAAGCTGTCACATAATGCTCATCCATTGCAAATGAGTCGTAATAAAGCTCATTCGACAACGTTAAATAAATTTTCATCCTTCTTATATTAAACATCTTCGAAATTCGATATCATTAATTTTTCTCTTATTCCTCCTCCATTTTCATTTTATCGTTCCTTAACTATATCCAACAAAGACGTACACAATTACTTCTTTCTCTCTTCCTCTCTATCTCTATCTATCTATCTCTCTATCTCTCTTTCTCTGTTTCTCATCCTCTCTGATCACCCTAATCGTTGTCTTTCCGCAGCGAATTATCCCACTTCAGCTAGGAGAGCTGCTAGTGCCGGATGTGGCCACGTTTACTGCCTATAATTGCAGAGAAGACGCGGCGCGCCGTTCCGCCCAATTATTTGGGGACAAATGCCCGCCAAAAAAGAAGAAGTCTTCGACTCGTCCGCCGGGCTAAGGACGTCTCTCGCTGGATCGTCAGAAAATTATTTATGACGGAAAAATAATTGCCGGTACGTTTTACTTTCCGCCCCCTATTTCTTATTTTCTTTTAATCTGTTCCACATATTTAGACGACAGATACAACTATTTTAACTTGCACCGATATACTTAGAGAATACTTGTGGCAATGCTGGTCTCCTTGAGGAATATGATGAAATAAAGAATGTCTGATAAATGAGAAACGTCTTCTGCAGATAAATAAAATTGCTGGAGATAAGTATGAGATTAATAAAGGAAACAAAAAGTAGCTAAAAAATAATGACTTTCCTTGGATGCCAATGATAAATTACTAGTAAAATTTATTTCGATATAAAATAATACGAGAGAAGTGGAATTGTAAATTTTATAGAGATATTAATAGATGTACATGGGAAAGTTTTAAACGATACTGGAACGTGTAGTAACTGCCGTACGTATTTCGTCTTGACAGAGGAAATTGAAAGTGAATCATTTCCGGTCGGTCATCGTTGACTCTGTCTTCCGAAACTCTGATGATTGTGCGTCAAGCGCCCTGTAATCTTGTCCACGAAGATATTCCTGTGGTTTTTCTAGTTTTTAACGTAGTCGGTGGTATCCAATTACGCGGTTCCACAAAGTCTCTTTTAAAGACCGAAAACTCCGATAGGTATTAGAGTTACACGAGAACTAAATTGACATTAATCTGAAAAAACATCAGAAAATTTCGTTACCAATTACAGCAAAATTGTATCCAACCATACTTTATACAAGGATACATTTATATAAATAAATCTTATTAACATGTACGTATATCACGCACAACCGAAATAAACTCCATTGCAAGACAAAATAATTCCCTGGTAAAGAATAAAATATAGCTTTTATAATTAATTTTATTTAAAATATGCAATTGTATTTTCTCTTTCAAACGAAACCCTGTAGCTGTAACTACGATGATCGATGTACAGCGGTGCGCGAAACTTTCAAAATCCAAATGGATCTTTCACCTTCTATCTCAAAAACGATATTCAAAATTATTTTAACCAATAATCGTATATAAAATTAATTCCAAAACTCGATCGCATCGAAACAACCCGTCCAATCTGAAAAAAAAGAATTTATTTGGAAGATAAAACGAAAGAGGTTCAATTCTGCTTTTTCCAAACGAAATTAGCAATTTTAAGCTAGAAATATAGAATAGTCTGTTATATGTACGATGGTAACAACGTACCGACACGTATACGCATATACAATCGTACGCGTACGTTATTTCGTGTGTATTTTACAGGCGAAATTGGAGGGGCGGCTCGAATTAAAAACTAATCCAATATTAGCTTCGGCCTGGATGCTCAACAATTATTTCCTCCCCTGTGTTTCCACGCACGCTGAAAAACCATCCCCTCAGCTTCGCCTATATGTATCGTTGGCCGCAAAGAAGGGAGCAGTTGCGAGAATTATTCATCTGTAAAATGCGATCGCTGGTATTTACGACAAACGATTTATAGTTACGCGTTTACATCTTTAGAATCTTCTATTTATACATACGTACATTTATTGGAAAGAAGAATAGCAAGAGCAATGAATCCTGGATGAATGGTAAAGCATTCTTTAATATCGGTGTTCAAGTTAATTAATCCTTTTCTGATCGACAATTGTGTAACTGTGTGTAAAATACCGTAACTGAGACCGACTAGATACTTACAATATCGAGGATAAAGGAAAGTTAGAAATAAAAAATAAATTTAATCGGAAACCTCGAAGCTTCGTTGAGCAATGGCTTTCAACAAGCTGAATTTGCATACCAGTTAAATACCAGTTAGATCTTAAAAACTCGTACATTCAATTAATGATACTACGATATAACGTAACGTGCGCGGGATATGATCCAAAACTATACATGATAAATAAACTGAAATGCAAATGAAGTTCTAAGTAAGATGAATCTTGCAAACGTTAATCTTTTTTATTAATACAGAGGACAGTCGGCAGCTCTGAATCATCCAAAGATATTAATTGCTTCGTCGCCGTCAAGAGTGTCCAGATAAACGTAATTCTGATATTCTCTGTTCGAACACGTGTGTAACATTTAAATAGATTGCTCGCAAAATTGCCTCCGTTTTTCGTCAATTTTATTTTATTTTATACAATTTTATAATACACGGGACAAATATTTCATTCGAAAAGATTTCGCGTTATGAGTGCACAAAAATGAATAAGGAGAGATACCAATTACAAATTTGGATATCGTAAACGCAAGAATCAAATATACGGAAGGTTTACTATAGAAAATTTTAAGTTTAATGGAGAAAAGAAAGGGCCGATACGGGTTACAGCAATCAAGTACAATATGTGTACAGAATCCAACGATCAAGGATAAAAATTCCAAATCTTCAGTTTTTAATGCTCAATAAATACTGAATAAAAGCATTAATCCCGATATAGGCACGAGAGATTAACCTGCCAGAAGACTGTCGCGCATATTGAAACGGCTGGAAATTCTCTAGCGAGGTTGAAATTTTTATCACTCATCATGGAACCTCATCTTTTTTTTACTCTTTCTCTCTCGCTTTCTCTTTCCTTTTTTCGGGTAGACACTGTGCATAGATCATAACGGCCACGCACATATACGCGAGACTCGGGTGAAACGCGTTTATAAAATCATGAGGAGTACACTGCACGGGATATTTACGCAACCGGTGTAAATTTATTGCGATTGCGCTTCAGCGGAGTCGCGGAAACCGAGTTGGAGAACGCTTTTTTTTCGGTCGTCCAGGGAGACGCCTGATCCCGGATGAAAACGATCAGACGAGCTTCGTGGAAATTGATCACTTCTATGAAAAATGAATCGAGATCGATTCGACAATTTTACAACACGCCAAAAACATCGTTTTGCCCCTAATGATGTACTTCCGGTACATTTTCAACGCCAGAAGCCTGTTAACGAAGATGTCCTGACGTGTCGACGAGAAGATCGTATTATCACTTCGTTCGCAAATCTATCGTTTAATTGGCGAAAACGTTAAAGATTAATGGCGTGGTATTTTCATCCTTTGGTGAAGGATATTAATTTGTTCCTCTTTTATTAACCTGTTCACGTAGGTTTAGCATAGACGAGAGAGACAGGATCGTCTCCGATCGTCTCGACGTCAGATCCCATGAATTTTCGTGGTCATTAGCTGTTGCACGCATTTCCTAAAACACTGTGCCTAAACGGTGTTCGTTTCCTGCCCATAAAAAGTGGCCAACTTTCGTCGCTGTCTTTATTTCCGATCGTTTGCGGTCGACATCGTAGACCGAGCGAATACAGACGGTGTGTTAAAAAATCGAGAACGCTCGTGTTCCTTTTTTCTTCCCCCAGCTCCACAAACGACAGCTACGATTAAATTTTATCGTAAGAATCGAAAAATCAGCCACTTCGAACAATTTATCCTTCGACTGTCTCAAACGTAAACCGTTAACACGATCTCTGAAGGATCGAGAAAAACCGTCCATCCAACGTGAAAATAATAAAGGCAACGAGCGAGTACGACGTCAGGATGGAATTGGGCTCGTCAAACGGTTTTTCCCCCGCGTGGTTTCGCGCTTTTTCGTGTTCGGTACCACGAAGGCTCCCTTGTCGGGCGACAAACGACAGCCGACAGACGACAGCACGAAAAAGACGACCTACCACGCGCTAGAAGGCGCTCCCATTTAGGATGATTGCCCCGATTTTATGTATTTATACGCGTACTGTTACAACAACACGCCGCTTTCTATAGCTGATATTCGTTTCCGTGGCGCGGGTCAAGCACGAGTTTAAAATTCCTAACGCGACGCGATAGCCCGCTGAAATATCATGCCGGATTTCCGCGCGCTGCCATCCATTGCGAAACAAACCGATATGAAATATGCACGAGACGCGGAACAAAAATCTGAACGCGAGTGTTATCAGAGGACTCTTTCACGTTCGTACAGCGACTCGGTGATTTTCAACAGTTAACTGTTTTTGACGAGTATACTCGTCATGAAGAAATGGCAATGTTTCATGTCACGACGAGTGCTGTCGGTAAGAAAATTAAAAAATAAAGCAGTCGATTCGTTACGTCTCAACTCTGTATTACGACAGTCACGCGTACTCCGCGTTCGACGAGTATATTCGTCAGATTTTAGCTACACGCTTATCAAAGAGCTGGCAACAGCTAAGCGGTTAATCGGTCTCCTCACCCTTTGAAATCACGAGATGGATTTAGAACCGCTGTTTGTAGCAGATTCGTCGTATTTACCGATCCTTTCTTTCTTTCTTTCTTTTTGATCTTACGCGCGAATCTACATAGCGTACTTTTATACGTTTTATCGTAAAATTGTCAGCAATCAAAGCTTGCTGTGTCAAAAAGATTTTCTTTTCCTGAAATAGACGTTCGCTCGTTAAATGAATTTAATTGCGAATAAATTTGAAGGAAAGTGAAAATTAGAGAAATGATACACTGTAAAACGGAAAGTAGGAAGGAATCATACTTATACACGCACACGCGTCCCTATAAAGGAGCATTATCAGGAAATACAGTGGCCGTGCATGCGTATTGCAGGCACGCCAGGCACCACCCCATAAAGGACATTGGCGTAGGGTTCTTCGGTTATTCCCAGAGGTATTAAGAGAGAAAAGCGTTTCGCATGGGCACGTGGCGGTGTGTGGTTGCTCCATGACTGGTTGGAGGAAGAGGGTCACCTATGGTTGCTGGTACACCCAGTCCCATGGTACGGTGACGACGCTTTAATATTTAATGCGATTAAACTCATTTCGACCCGCCTCCCGTAATTGGTTTCTGATTAACAGCCAAGTTTTAAGTGCATTGCCCGTGCATGATAGTTATACGCGTCCTGACGCTATCAACTAATAACCGTGAGTGCTCTCCTGTCTGTAATGTGAACGCTCGCACGTGAACCGCCATTATTCTTGCATTTATAATTAGCCTTGCATTTTATTAATTGCACCGCTGGCTCGTGTTCGCCCACGAAAATTAGCAGGGAAATTTTCGATTAACGCCAATCGGCCAAATAATTGACACAGACCCATCGATTATTTCTTTCTTTCGTCGGCTGGTCAGCTTCGAAAAACAACTAATACGCTCATAATCAATTTCGCGACAAAGGACACACAGAGATTAACGGAAGATTCGCGGTTGCGCAATTTTCCATAGAAATATCGATTTTGATTTTCAGATTCAGAGAAGACAAAAACAGAAAATCTTCGATTTGAAATTTTCGGCCTTTTGATAGATGGATCTGTACGCTTCCCTGCTATTATACATAAAGACGTAGAAATTTATTTGAAAAATTCTCCACATAGACACGACCTTGCGTATATGTTTCTCGTTTTTCGAGAAAAAGAAGAAATCCTACTATCTGTTATATCGAATAAATATTCAGCCTTAATTGAAAAACGAAAATTCAAGATCCCCTGTTTCGTCGAACTCGACAGTCGTAATATCGAAACCAGTAATTCCCCTGGTTCCTGGCGACGATGTTTGGTATCTTGTATTCGATGTATAGCGAAAATAGAAAGTCTCCAAATTCAGGCGGTGAATTGCAGTTGGAGATAAGTTGTCCATAGGGATAATCCATGGACTCAGCAGGTGTCTCTATTCGCCAGGGTTTCACTCCATCTTCCGTTGACAGACAAAATCCCCTACGGCGTGCAGTACCAGGCCACCACGATCTATCCTATTGACCGTCTGTCCAATTAGGACAGCGAAAACTTAATTAACCGATCGGATGGGCCCGATGAAAACTGGATGCGCCGCGGATGCCCGCGAGGAGAACTCGATAATTAATACAAATCCAGATATGCTGGCGGTCCAATAAAAACAATTTGCCCGTTAACCATGATTGATGAACGATTACGCTTTAAATCGAGCCGTATATCAGCGCGGAGGCGAACTATACACGGGATTGAATAATTGATGCCGATCGACGATAGGAACCGGCTGTAATCGAGCCAGCGGAAATAGATACGAATGAAAATCGTTGGAAGACAAGTTGTACCAAAGCAATAGCACGGATAAGCCAAGAAAAAGCGCGTCACGCAAAGTTCAGCGACACTCGATTCTACAAACACCATCGTCGTTCTTTTCGCACTTTGAAACAGAACTAAATGAAATTTAGAATTCAGCAAGGCGAAACAGGACGAAAGTAAGACGTTTTAGAAGCGTATCGTGGAAATGAACAGGGTATCGGTTGGTTTCCATTTCGAGTTCTTGATCGTGTTAGTCACGTTGATTAACGAGTAAAAAATAAATATGTATCCTTCTCGACTTGACGTTTGTTCCATTTATTATCACGTATTGACACAAAACACGATTTTGTTCCGTTTCCAGAAATACAGCACACCCTTAAAGTTAGTGGACTATACATACTTTTGGACTATAAATTACAAACATGTTAAAATGATAGACTATTATCTAGTCTTCTTTACTTTCTTTATTTTTATTTTTCTTAATTTCTATTTACGATCTATCCGTGTCCAATTCGGATCAAGCAAACAAATTATTTGCAATTACTTTGGTCCTCATCTTCAAAGATCGTAAGTTACGCGTGGATCGCGCGTTTACGTTTCTCGAAAGGAAGAAAATTAAAGAATTAAGGTAGAGGTAATTAAAGAGGTAATCGCAAGGTCTCGGTTAGAGTTGCTCTTTATTCGATAGTACGTGTAATCCGGAATTAATTAAAGCTGTTAGGACGACAAGAATAACACCAATAATTAGTAATTGTTATTAACTGGAGTAGGCTGTTGATGGAAATGATCGACGATCGTATTTTCAGAGAAGATCTTTTTTCCAGAAGTAAGCAGATCGCAAGGTACCTGAAACAGCTGTAAAGAATTCAAATTTTCGTTAATGATACAAAGTAGTTGCAATCGTCGCGATCTTCATTAAGAAACTCGTACTAGTGCGATAGTAACGATAAATATAGAAAATTTATCCAAATACAAGAATATATCACGGTTTTAATATTTCACGAGTGATTTCGTTGCCAAACAATGCTCGCTTTTTCTTCGTTTCCGACATCGCTTACTTGATTGTTAATACTTTCTTGAAGCAGCAATCTCAGCTTCTGTAGCTCGCAATTAACAAGGACATTATCCGGTTGGCGTGCATTCTTATTGGCAAAATTTACTATTTCCTCCAGCATGGACGTGGATCTTTTCCCATTTTGCCAGCCTTTACTGTATTGGTACGTCTGACATGTAACTGTCATTACGGTCAGCGACAAGATGAACAGAATTAAAACATGAACGTTATCCATCTGTAAGAATTACAAAAGTACGTTCGTCAAACCATAGAAAGAAATATTTCATCGGCAAAACGGAGAATTTCAGAATCATGACATGTACAATAGCTAATTGCTTTTATTTTCGCCAGACTTTCCCCTCTTATTTTCGAAAGAACCTTGTGTATACGAGTTTTAATACATACGACGAACATGATAAAAGTTTGACATCGTTACGGATTTAATTGAAGCCACGGAAGTTGCCGTATCGCGTAAACCAAATACCGTTGTACCGTTTCATAAATCGAAACGAAAGCGTACTACCGTAGACTATGGATTGCTATCGGCTTTATTTCTTGGCGGCAGGTTCGAATTAGTTGCTTTTTCTACGATCGAACCAATGGAAAAGGCAGCTTTATCCGCCGATGTGCAGCGAGAGCGAACGTGAAACAATGGACACAGTCCAAGCGTCACGGATGACTCGTTGGATCAACGATCCGTTCCACGTCCGACAATTTAAAGTCCCATAGGCCAGACTGTTCGATGCCCGCGATCACCTGTTTTACTTTTACGTAATTTACTTTGATAACGCAACGAATGCGACGTAGCTGGTTACACGAGCGAAAAGAAAATTAGTTTTCAATTGAAATTCTCGTTCCATCCTTTTTTTTTTCATTTATTATCGTTACGACGAAATATTAAAAATTAATCGAAAGAAACGAATCGATAAAACTTTGTAAAATGTTTTTTTGATGAATGCACGAATTGGCGTACATGGTCGCTATCAACGAAATAAATATAGTTGCGTCGAAAGATTTCATTTCACGAATCGGTATTGGCTGTCTATTAGCGAAACGACGCAACCTTCTTCCGTGACTTTCTATCTTTCTCTGAGAAAATTGCCGTCAGGCTGTAAACCACGCTTTACGACATTTTGCACACGTTTTTACGCTATCGACGAAATACAGAAGGAAAATGCCGAGTTCTTAAGCAACGATTTACAATCGAACATGGTATTGCACGTGATGCAACGAGGAATTAAACGGAACAATTGGCCATTGTGAAACTCGTCGGCGCAATTTTCGCCTCGTGCAAACGAAATCGCCGATGGAACGTCGCAAAGTATAATGGACGTGGTCGTGTGCACGGGACAACTTGAATACGATGGAAATTTAATTACGAAGCGCGCAGATTTAATCGCAATATCTTCGCTTAAATCTTTTCCTATCGACATCCTAATTTGTTCGTTTAACGACCACTCTGCAACATTTGTTTCCAGGTACCACGCTATCGGATGATCTTTATTCTATCGCTATACGCATAATACTATGCTATTACTACGATTTATTGGATTTACTGATTTATTTATTTATATTAATCGTAGGACGAACGATTGGCTCGTCGCTTTTCGCGTTGAGAAGTAACGTAAAGTGATTGACCGAATAATAGAAAATATTCGAGCGGTATATACTTTATCTTCTTATATCAAAATCCTGGTTATTCGATCAATGAAAAATATTCGCGCGACATATGATTTGTTTTTTTAGAACTTTGAAATTTTCCTCGACTTTCTCTTTGATTAATCGATTAATATATATATAATAATATTCGCGTACAGTTTACAATCTATCTTTCTGAATCCTAATCGTCGTGTCGCGATTCCATTCAATTTACTGACCGGTTACTTGGTCGCTCAATTTTATTCGAAACTTCTCATCGACAACGCGGTTCTGAAAACATACGACGAAACTTCCATATGGGAAGACGAACTTTGAAAATATTCGATGACTACGCGCACAACGAACTCATTCCATTCGTCGTTTTCCAAATTAGCTGACCGACTGCCGCTCGATCGGCCACTTAATCTCGCGAAATGATAACGTGAGAGGAGAAAGACGGCTGTCGAATGTTACGGTGCATTTACTTAATATTCACGCGTCTCAATCGAAACTGCTTTAATGGCTACTCATCTCGAAGTCGATTCCTCTTGCGAACGCTTCGGAAGGCCCGATGAAGAAAGAGAACGAAGAAAAACCAGTCGTTTATCTGGCCGTTCGCCGACATCTACGTACGCGCGGCATCACGTGAGGTTTTTTCGAAAAATTTTAGAGTACCCTCGTACATTTCCACGTGCTAATTTTAAAGGAACCATTAACGCTACCCGCGTCCCCGGTCATTAAGATAAGAGTAAGTGCTACTAAGTGTCCCGTGGATAAGAGACGTGACCAGCATCTCTGTCGCATAGAGACGAGCCATTTTCGAGCGTGTCATCGAAACGACGCGAAACAGGTCCCCGTGTTTCGCATTGTTCGATCTTGGACGATGACAGCAAGTATAAGATGGAACGTTTATTCCAACCAAGAACTTAGTTGGTGGCCGATTAAGCTGTTCCGAATATGAATTCATTTAAATGAGAAATCCTAAGCAGAGCGGAGAATCGATGAACTCACACTGTACCTATAAACCGCAAATTATAGTATGTGGCTACCATTAAACCAGGTGTTTACGTATTTGTTATCCGACGTATTCAAGTAAATGGAATATCGGGGTATCTATGATTCTCCTGTGAGAATTCAATTGTCACGAATCACTTGCGAATGAATTGATTATAAAATTCAAAAATTTGGAAGAATCAGGTTGATTTTTCATTTATTTATGGAGGATCCCGCGTCGCAGAGTCGAGTGTATCGTAAGTTGAATGAAATCGATCACAAACGTTAGATATTTACGATAGATATCTTAAGAGATAAATAAAATTTCTATTTTTCTTGGCAACTGATTTTCTTCCTTTTACAAAAATGTTTCTACTCTCCTAGTTACTTCAACAATCTTGAGAATTCTCGTTACATCTGTCTGGCTCAATCGAAAATTATTCTTTGTTACAATCGCGTGCAATTTATTGTTTCGACGATCATTAGCCTCGCTCATCTTGCTTCAATAAAAGTACATTTATTACGTATTATTTTGCATCCTGACGTCTCCATTATCCGCACGCGGTTCCTTAAATTTGCTTTACGAGAAACGTAGTCTAATTTCCTTAATTGTATTCCCTCTTGTTTTTTCTTGCCTCGCTATATCTCGCCAAAAAACTGTTTTGAAATAACGTTTCTATCCTACCTTATACAATTTTAGATAATTTATTAATTATGTAAAGATTAAGTAACTTTGTGTTCATTCGAAATTCATTTGTACAGCAAGGTTAAACTTGAAAGATCGAGATTATTATTGGGCGATGCTTGATTTCAAAGAATTCTTACTAACGAGTAACGATAACGATAAATGAAACACATTTCGATTATGTTTCATCAAAATTTTCCACAAATATCAAGAGTCCCTGATTTTTATTACAAACAACGCTAAATCAATATAAGCGAATGAATTAAAATAACTCGGTACAACTCGGGCGTCTTTAAAGGATGTTCTTTGCCATTGTCAAAAATTAGGAGATCTCGTATAATTGTTTCACGCGATAACTGAGTTATCGATGTGAACGAAATAACGATAATACACGATAAATATACTACATAAACGTCGCGAAAATGTGGCCGTATTCCTATTATGCAATGTGGGTAGAGCATAGACTAAACAGATAAGTCCCAGTTTGTTTCATTCGCGATAGAAATACCATGTAGACGATCTATATAATTGTTATATAAATTTTGTTTGCTTTACATTATGAATAAGGTAGAAGTTATCTTACGAATTATTTAAAATGCGAGATATGCACGCAAATAAAGTTGTAATATTTAAATACCACCTTCTCACGAAACAAATATTTTAAAATTGAACAAATATAAATCGAAAATATATTCGCGATAGAAATGATAGAGCTAATGTTACCTTAAAAGCTCTGATACAATGTCCCAACGTCTGGCAAACACCGGAAGCACCTCGAAGAGCACAATATTGCAAATTCAATATACTGCGAACCATGATCCTTGCAGGCTGCTTTATATAAGGAAATTCTCTCATACCCTTCGTTCGTAAAAGTCATTAAAAGACCCCTTCTCTTAGTCGTTTACAGTGTTATACGATATTATTAAAAGTTTGGAATATCTATAGTTCCTATCAATAAGTGATAACGAAAGCAACAAAGTCGCTAATTATCGTTAGGTAATATCATAGTGAAGTCAGAAAACCGTAGGAAATTTTATAATAAATCCTCCTTGACAAGCAAGAAGTTTCTAAGGGGTCATTAAAACCTTGAAACAATCATCTCGCTGATAATTGCTGAAAGAACAAACGATATATATGGAAAATTTGATTTTAAGACAATAGAATGAATACTCCAGCGAAAATGTGATTTTTTCGATTCTTTGCAACTGTCAGAAATCTTGTCTATCTTTTATATTTTTCAATCAAGTGGGATAACTGACTGTTAGGTTTGATAAACGTTATATTCGTGGGCATTGAATAATATATTTGATCAAATAAAAACTACAAAGTGGAAGATAATATACTAAAAAGTAAAGATATAAAATAAATGAAAAAATTTAGAAAATGATGCCTTGCTGCAGATTTTTATTTAAAAATCTACTAAAGTGAAGAAAACGATCGTCTTAATCAGGTATCATTAGGTAATTGAATATAATAATAATATACAGGGAAACTCGAATTACGAAAAATTAAACCAGGCGGGTTCGTTGCATTAACCTTGCGATGCATCTTCCATTCGACCAACGCGTCCTCTGTTATCTTGGATGAATTTTTTCGATGAAAAAATTTCAAGTAAAAACGAATTTCAAGTAAAGGAAGACGATTGTCTGATGATTACGAGATAAAAAGTGGAGAAATATTTTACTAAAATCATGGATCCAAAATTTATCTAATCAAATAGAAAATAGAAAGTAGTAGAATAGTCTTTGAAAGTGTTAAAATCCTGAAAACTTTCCAACGAAACTAATATGAGCCCAACAGGTTTTTATTTTCAGCGATATGAGTTCAACGATTGAGCAATACCGCATTATATGATTTCCGCGTATACTCAACATACACAAGTTTGGCTGTATATTATTATTATGTTATCCGACAATATATGATGCGTTGAATCACATTGAACGATTCCAATAAAAAAATTGTCAATTTTTTCAAATATATCGCCATCGGAATTGATCGCCAAATATATTCCAAATATCAGTTTTCTAACTGCTCGGGAAGTGGATGAAATTTTGCGTACAAAATTTCACCAACCAGATAGAGAAATAGATAAATAAGCTAGATAAAAGCCATTAAAAATCAATTTCATCAATTTTATCAATCAATTTAAAAATCATTTCACAGAAAAATGTATATAATATTATAAGTATTAATGTTAAATAATCTTATAGGTATTAAAGATGTTAATAAGTATATTCCTTTTAAGATCAAAATCAAAATTTTAATGTTATATGTACTTAAAATTTATTGTTAGGACCATTTTATTAATAAATACATATATACATGCATACGTACAATATCATTTTATTATTTCAAATTAATTAAACTTGTTAACATGATCTTCTTATCTAACTAAGAAATTACATTTAAATAAATTATTGTTCTTTTATATATAGAATTAATTTAAACAATAAATTGAATATCCAAATAACTTATCATATCAGGACTGTCATTAATAGCCATTAGTTTTTCTGGTATTATATATATCTACATATATATATGTACTATTACTTTTCATATAAATAAATAAATTAAAAGGATGTCATAATAACATTGTCAATGAATGTAATCAAATGTTCGTTAAATTAAATTCAATCTGGACAAATTAAAATATTAAATATAGAAAATTTAATGAATTTAAATGTGCTCCTATGTATAAAATAGATATAGGAAAAATACTTTGTTTATTGTTTAACAATAACATTTATTTTTCAATCATTGATAAAAGCTTCATGTATAAAACAGATCTTCCATACGATCGTAATATCTTTAAAGTACACTCAGTCTCCAAAGTCTACCATCATGTTCTTTCCAACTTAAAGTTACATTTCTTACACACATTCATGTTAGAAAATAGTCAAAAACATGAACTTTATGTCACTTTTATAAAAAATATCAAGAATTTAAAAATATTTCAAACTTGAATCAATTCAAAATCACGCTATAATCCTGGTACAATGAAGCAATTCTTAAATTCTTTACACGAGCTAGTGCTGTTAAGTTGAATAAACTTAAACTTTATCAAACAGTGATATTTTAAGAACATGATATCGAAAGACAAAATTCATGATCTTCGTTATGCGTTCTTATTATGCGTGCACATACTACTGAGTATTTATTCATTTACAATTATGAAAACATGTTTCATAAAAGGAATTACATTATTAATTGTCCTATCCATTGTGTTAACAAGCCTGTGCTAATGTTTTCATCTATTAAGAATATTCGTATAGCTTTCTATGGCACAATCTAAAGTATAAAGTCAATGGATGATTTTAATATCACAATAATCTCATCTAGAAAACTAAATAAATAATTTTGAATAAGTTTACAATCATATAATATGGCGCTGTATTGTGCCTAAGCAACTGTATCTTAAATTAAAATTATAATCTATCTTTTTCTTTCTACTAAAGAGGAGCTTAAACATGGTCTTCCTTTAAAAAAAAATTAAATCTAAATATATATAATATTGAGTTGCAAACTGTACCTGCATTTCTAATTGGAAATTCTATAATTTATGCGTTTTTTACAAATTTCATATGAAACATAAAATTATTATTATATATATTTGCAACATCTATATTTGGAATAAATCCATAATTAATAGTTTAAGAATTGCGCTTTCTAAAAAATTTTTAAACTTACGCAACGTATATTAAACAATTCTTCTTTACTAAATAATTTTGTAAATTAAAATTATAATTACTTATGCAGTAATTATTGCAGTCTACTATACAAAGTATTATAAAAACAAATTAAATAAATTCTTCTTTGTACTTCTATATTCTATATCTTATAAAATAAAGAAACTCTAAAATAAATCATTCATAGTTATATAAACGTAAAAGCATAAAAATAGAATGGCAAACAGTTGCCCACAACTTCTTAAAAATAGATTCAACTCTAAGTTCAAGCCTAGTTTACTTATTTACGTTTGCTTTTACTATATACCTATCTAAATTAATAAAAAAATATAAATTTTACGTATATAAAATGTGATATATACGTTCCAAAAATTTGTCTTTTGTAACTTTAATGAAATACCACATATTCTGTATTTACATTAAAAGTATAGTTAGATCATCGCTTCATGAAAATTTTAATATTATCTTATCTACCATTTTTTATCAGTTTACAACCCAATATTTTTATCAGTGCCGGTATATAGAATACTATCTTTGGTTAGCTCATCTATATATGTTTTAATTGTAATAAAGCTCTTTAAAAAAGGTAGTATTACTTTCTAAAAATGAATTTGTAACACGGAACTAATATTTTTGTAAGTTTAAAAATGTATGATACGTTCGTTTTGTTGCTTACATAATCCTGTAACGACAAATTGAAAATATTGCAGTATTTTGATGGTGTACACAAGCTGATCAATCAAACATACTATCTTGTCATTAATATCATCCAAAATATTACATGACACCTTCATTGTACACAGTGCACATTGAAAAATATTCAGTCTACTTTCACACATCACTTGAGAAAGAGTCATTCATCGTCAAGTTAGCTGAAGAATTTCTACTATCAGCTGAATTCATTGCAATATAACGTCTTCTAAGTATTTCTTGTAAATCATTGCATGGACTGTTGTCACGTTTTATACGAAGTGGTCGTCCTCCAGGTGATCTAAGAAAATATACATAATAATATACATCATTCATTTATAAACCAATACAATATATAATTGTATTAATAAATAATTATAAATGTAAAAAATAATTTACCTAGAAATTGGCTTTAATTTAACGCTGTCAATGTCCTTCAATACATCTGTCATAGATGTTTGAGAAGCAAATGGGCCTCTTTTGCGATCTTCAACTTTATGATCTTGTAAACTTGCTCTTCTCGCAATATGAGGAGTCGGTGGTGGTAGTGGTGGTGGTGGAGGAGGGGGTGGTTGATGTGACTCTATTATATTTTCACTATCCATTCCATTTGTTAAAGAACCAGTAGATGTATCTGAACAAAACTTTAGTTAAAATAAGTTTGAAACATAAATAATAAAAAAGATATTATATATATACATACGCCTAGATTGTTTATTACTTTTAACTATTGCTGAAACTTGTTCCCTAAGTTCCTGAAGCTCTTGTTCCAGAGCAAGTAATCGAACTTCAGATCCAAAACTAATAGGCTCCAATAAATCTGGTCTGACATTAGACATTCTAATATTGAAACATTATCAAATTAATCTATTGAATTAGTGAAAAAAAGAAATTCAATAAATGTATATAGAAACCTTGCAGGACCATATCCATTTGTATCTGCATAATTATTACTAGTTTCTTCGTTAATCATAGAACTTGTCATTGAATGTAAAGGTGTAACACTGACATATATTTTTGGTGGGGGTTTCAAAGGTAACATTGAACCAATTCTACGAACAATGCTCCTTCTTTTTCCATAATATTTTGGTGGTTCATTTATCTAAAAACATATTAAAATTTTATTTATTTGGAAGTAGATAAAATTGTTAATGAATGAAAAAGTGTAATTGAATTTCTTTTAAATATCAATTTAAAATAAGAATGCATTTCATATAAATTTGTTAAATATTACCAGTTAATGAATTGCATGGTTAGTAACACATGGTAATCATATACATACTCGCTTTCTATACAACAAAAAATAATTTCTTACCTTCGACATTATTTTTCGTTTTTCTACAAATTTTTTATTTTGTTATGCAACTATTGAAATGAAATACTAATGTATACCGTACATTTAATAGAGTACATCAGGACCATCCAAAATTCGAAATTAAAATAGCTTTCTTACCATTGACGCAAGGCCAACATCTGACGACAGGTTGTCGTAACTCGAAAGCGCAAACTCCAATGAAAAGCGGCTTTAAGTAAAACAATTGCAGTGCAATTATAGTTTTTATAACAAAATTCATTACAATTTTTGTTTATACTTTTTTGTATCTGTAATTGCAATCGTAAAATATTCTTTGTATATACCAATATTAATTACAAATTACTAATTTCTTAGAATATGATATTACTGTCCATACACTTAATATTGTGTTTCATTTATTTTTATTATTTTCCAAAATCATTTATTTGTAATAATAATTATAGATAAAAGAATGAAAAGATCCTTATACAATTTATAGCAAATAATATTATTTATAATACTAATTAAATAAAATAATTTGTAAAATATCTATAGTAATTAATAACCAAGAATTTTTAATATCAACGGTTAAAGTTATGATACTGTTACTGTTACAATAAATAATTACTTTCAAATAAATTAAATATTTTACAAAAATCTTCATGCTTTTCTAATTCTAATATCATATTTGTGGAAAAAATTTAAAAATTTCATGAATTAAAATATTGAATGAATGAAATTAATAATTTAATTTAAGAAATATTTACATGAAAAATATGTACTTCCAGCATCCAATCATTTAAGGAAAGTTCTTTGTAACAGTAATTTTATTTGCATTTTTTAATATCATGTTCTATTTCTGTACCAAAAACTTTTAACACATTTATATCATATACATATGTTTGCTCCTCTTTTTCATTCCCATATGATAAACAACAAACAAATCATGTATATGTGTATATAAATATAAATATATATAAATATATATACATACATCAGTTTGTATATATATTAGCATATATATATATTAGCATATATATATACACATACACACAATCGATCTATGCAAAATAGTAACTAGTTTAATATACAATAAACTTTGTAATGTCCATTTTGGCATTCGTCATACAAACTTTATATGGTAATTGCAGAACACAGATACTTATTATATACTTATTTATATAATATTTACATTTACAATCGAAGTCACATTCTACAGGATTGACCCAATATAATTTAGGATATATGTGTACATCCCAAATTGATTTGATTTAAAACATATGTATTTCTTGTGCATTTTATATGGCACATTAAAATTATTTTACAGAATATGCAATATAATTTGTAAACATGTTACAAATAGAAAACAGAGTATACATACATATATAGTTTTAAGGAAATTAAGATGCTACGAATTTCTAAACACTATTTGATCTATTACCACTTCCATTGTTATTAACTTTGCTATATGACATGTATATACATTGTTATTTATACAATTTTATGTACATATAAGGCATAGATTAATAAATAAATTTAAATGAACAAAAATTTTTGTATTGCAATTGTTTCAATAATGTTGTTATAGAAAAAAATAGATAGTTTCAAAGAACGATATCAGTAAGTTTTACATTTATCAACTTCTTTCCTTAACAAAATATAGCATGTACGTACTTTAAGAAAGTCAATGTAGTACTATTATATTTAAGAAAAAGATTCACTTTTATGATTGTAATTAGAAATTATTTGTTAATCATTATTTCTTATATTCTTATTTAGAATACGAGTTAAAATTACACTGTAAACAAATAGTGTAATATATATTATTTGTCAAAATATTCATTTACATTGTTACTCATGGCACATATTTTAAGTACAAAAACATGAGAAAACAAAATTGCAATTACAATAATGAAAATTATAATCCTTTACCTAAGGAAAAAACAATATATCATCATTGTACTGTCGTAGTGCACAAGAAATATGCTATGTTTAAATGGTATATATAAAATTTACATTCATTAGAACCTTAACAGAATATTCTGTCACAACCTCATTAGGATAAGTGGTTTGCGCAGACTGTTTATCTGTATCATACAGTTTTTCTTTTTTTTATAATTTCACTAATTTATTTCAAATAAAAAATGAAATGAAATCAATTTTTTCATAAGCACAAGTTTAACAGACTTTAAGTATTGTTCTGATATAATCTGGTCATCATATCACTTTTTCATTAGATAATTAATTCTTTCCTAAAATGAGTTTCATATAAAAACATTAAAGCTCACTGCATACATGTTCAAATTTTGTGCAAAAATATCAAATGTAGTATGAATGGGATTGCCAGGCTTGTTGGAGTGAGAAATTTGTTCACAGTGTCTTTTAATATATATATTCGATCTTGAAACCTAAAAGTTTTCATTATAATTCATCGTCGATATGTTTACTTTTATGTTTTTGTACATCGACTTTCTTACTTTTAACTTCGTTTGTATATTTTTGACTATGTTGCAATTTATTTTCATTTACAGAATTATAATTTGAATGGGAAGTTTCTAGTTCTTGTTGAATATCAATGGACTTTGTATTCCCTTCTTCTTTGGATATTTGATTTTTACATTCTTTAGGCAGTTTAGAAGGTATACCTTTATAATTATTTAAATGTGGATCAACCACTTCTTTTTCAATCTTCTGTAATACTTCACTATTATCTTTTCCTATTGTTTTAATATTCTGAGAACTTGTTTGTGCATCTGTTACTTGGAAATCATTGTCAGTAAGTAAAGATTCTTTGTGTGCTTGTTTGTCAGCACTATTATTATTAGTAATTGTTTCTTTAAAGTCGATATTATTTGATTGTACATTTTCCAAAGAATTTGTAATTTTAATAAAATCTACCAAAGAATCTATATTTTTTGTAAAGTCTTCAATTTTATTTTTTATAAATTCAATTTGATATTTTATTCTATTTTTTAATGTATCAGCTTTACTTTGATTTTGAGAGGAAACATTCAAAACTACTTTATTTGAATTAACTGCTTCTTTACTTGTATTATCTGCTATGTCTCTTGAAACATCAATATGTTCTTGCAATTTTCGAATACTATCTTGTTCTGAATTTTTCACAGCTTTTTCTATTTCTGTTAATATAAAATGTTCAAAGTCTTCAAATTTTCCTACTTTGACATCTTCATTTCTTTTAGATATTTTAGAAATATCATTAGATTTCATTTCTGACTTACTACTTTCATTGTTATCCATCATAAATTCTGTGATCACAGAATCTTGCTCCTTAGGTTTTTTTAATACATCCAATTTTTCAAAATTTTTCAGATCTTTCTGCCAATTATCAATTATCGTATCATAATAAGAATTTTTATCTATCATCGACTTTTCTAAATTTTCTTGCGTTCCATCGACTAATATTTCACGATATTTTTTATGCACAGCTTTATTAACACGATCTAACAAGGCAAGATGCTCTCTAATAATTTCATCCTCCATGTCAAAAATACCTGGTAACAACTGTCTCAGAAACTTAAAAATACCAGCTTGCGCGATATTAAGTTCGAAAATCTTGAACAATTGTTCAGTATTTGGACTCCCAGATCGCATTGTTTGCAATATTGTTGTAACCTTTTTCATATTTAGAACCATAATATCCATTTTTGTTAACAAATATTGTTTTAACAATTTTTGTTTGATAAAATCCATTAATTGATCCATTTTCATAATGGACGGATTTGGTACAACTATAGCTAATTCTTCTAAGAACCACGCAACTTTATCTCGCAAAGATACTTTTAATATAGTACCATCCCCACCTCGTGACTTTACTATCCAATTGTAATAACTTTCTAATATAAAACTTCTGATTTGTAAGCCTGCTTTCTGTTTTACATCCAAATATATATGATTAACAAAAACTTCTTTCAATTGTCGCCATTGTTTCTCTATTAACGTGTTATCCTTCGATTCTTTCGTAAGTGGAACAGATATGTACGACGAACTGATTCTTACTTCTCCACCAAGCGAATCTTTGATTATTTCAGCACGTAGATCGTAAAAAAAGATTATGTCCTTTTCTTCTCCTTCATGTTTAAGCTCAGGAACCAGATCCAAATTTGTCCCACTGCTTGGAGATGTCTGTTATAAAAAAATATCTCTCGAAGTTTAGTTTCATTTTACAATTGCATAGAACAAATGAAAAATATGATTTTAGAAAATTATATATATAACGACTAATGATCCGAAATACAATTGCTACATATGTACTCTTAAATTATTGCATAATAAAATAAAAAAGGAAATAAGAACATAAGAAAAATATAATATATATAGTAAATATAGAAATCAAACAATTTAATATCTTAAAAAGTATAAAAACTCAAATAACAATTTTCATTACATAATGTTAAGCGTAAGTAAAAAATATCTGTATATCAATATAAATATCGCAAACAATAAGAAAATATTTTTCTAAATAATTAAATATGGGTTTTTATGACTAAGTTGAGAATAATGAATATTTTCATCTTATATATAGATATTATATATATATATATATTACATTATATTATATTAAATTATATTATATTATATTATATTATATATATATAATATATATAGTTATATTATATTATATTATATTATATTATATATATATATAATATATATAGTTATATTATATATATATATATATTATATATATAATATATATAGAAACACACACATAATATAACATATTCGTAATACGAATGGAAGACCCTCTCTACAGTAAAATAATCATGAAAATATATATAACCAATAACTTAATACCGCTTCATGTGAATAAAAATCCAAAGGAGAACATACTCAATGATAATAACTGCAAAACACCAAGAAATACAGACCTGTGGTGTCATTTGTCGTGTAAGAAAAGATTTTAACGATCCCTTTAACCGTTCGAACATTGATAAATCGGTGGGTGCTTTCAGTTGTGCATCTTCTTTTGAAAAGAAATTGCCTAGCAGAAACAAAACAGGTCAAATATTTGAAACAATAATAGCAAGAAGCATATAATAGGGCAAAAGAGATACAATATCTTACCAAGAGTAACTGTAAGATCACCGTTTGCCACGGCAATTGCTTTTAATAGCTCAGAAGCCTCCATGCTAAACAAAAATACAACGGGAATAGTTACGTCGTCCACTTCTTTTCCATCTCCTGACATTGCAAATATAGGCGAAGTTGCAGCGCTAGAACCATCTACATTATCCAACACTATTCCAGCAACAGCACCTGCTTGTTGAATTCGTCTTGCCTGCAATAATATTTAAATAATTAAATAAAAATTGTATCACAATAGATTCACAATATGGATGGAATTTGTTTACCTTTTCTATAAACATACAGTTACCCCGACCCATTATTGCTATCTTGCCTGCAAGTTTATCTGCATTATGAAGATCGGTGCATGCAGCAGATGGAAATGTAAAATCAACTTTCCCGGTTACTTTATTTAAACCCTGTAATTCTAATCCAAATTGCGCTGGTCCAGCTAACAGAGTAATTATTTGAGGTGGATTTGTGTTTGGTTTTACAAACGTGACAGCTTGTGGTTTAGCTTCAGTTTGTTGTGATTGCATTTTACTTATTTCAACCATTTCTTGCATAAATAATAAACCTTCTTCAGAATCCTGCGGTGTTTTTGCCTATAAAATAAATATAAATACTTTTACTCTGTAAATTAATAAGATTATAATGAGTAAAATGTTTAAGTATATTGATAAATACAAAGACACTTTGCTTTACATTAGAAAATGTATGCAACAGTTGAACACGTCCATCTGCCAAAGTTAAAGCCGTTATTCCCATATCACTCAACAATCTTAAATGTTCCCAATTATTTGCCTACAACAGAAAATAATAAATTTTAGTGAGTATTTAATACTTCTATTTAATACAAGTGAACCTTTACCTGAAATTGTGCAGCGCTTAATCTTCTTTTTAATGCATGCCTTGGATACACGTCTTCAACCATGTTTCTCAAAGGCTGTCTTACTGATGCAGGAAATAGGTGCAGACTATTAGGGCAAGTACGGTCCATTTCATCCACATGTACGATATCTCGCTCAAAATCTTGCTTCATTTTATAAATTATAGACATTAGTTATACTTTATATATTATATTTTCATGTCATTACATAATTTTTATTTTTTGCAGTTTAACCATTTATACTTACCGAAGAAATATTAGTTCTTATAGAAGCAAGTGTTAATGGCAATAGATGTCCCTCGGTTGTAAAAATAAATTCATCCAAATCTAAAAGTAGTTCGCCTGGCTCCGCGAATAACAGAAATAAGTATTTAAAAGTTTCTGATAATACAAAGCTATCCATTGTATCATCATGCTTATTAGTTCTAACATCTGATACAGCTGCATAACCACATGGTACTCTGGCATAAGTTTGCAGACTTTTGAGTACCTTACGGCCAACTCCTAAATAATAATGATCGCCAGTAGCACGATACAGGAAGTACGTTGATTCTAAAAATTCTGGCCTTAACGGATGATGCCCCCAGTGTACCTAATTATAAATTAAGAAACATATGTATCAATATTAAATTACAGTTTATTTATTCACATAAAAAGATAATAGATGCATTAATAACCTGAAAGTCGGTAGTAAATGCTTCTGGTATAAAATTATGTCTCTGCATAACCTGATATAACATTTCATGCGTTTCTACAGCTGGTTTGATATCACCTTTTAGCACCTAAAACAGTAAAATAAAAACAGTAAAAACAGTAAAAGTCAAACATATATAGACATAAAAATCAAAAAGATAAAAGGCTACCTGCAAACCAGGCCAAAAGGCCAATAAAGCATCCATAAAATTTTTCGAGTTCGTATTTGGCCTGTGCATATGTACATCCAATAACATTGGTCCTTGGCTTACATACTTCATTACTGCTTGATAATGTTTATTGAACCGTCCAAGATATTTTTCATCACCTATATTATGACCAAATATTTATTTATATTACAATATATTTCATAGCAAGTTATAAAACTACAAATAATGTAACAATAATTACCCAATAAAATGTATGCTTTAAGGCAATACTCGTAGTAGGAATCTATACCTGCTCCTACACCAGAATCTCTTCTTACCCAATCACCGGAATGTACATTTAACACAGACCCCATTAAATCAGTACCACGATGACGCATTCTCCATAAAACATCCATCGCTTTTTGTGCTTTTTCCTATTACATGTAATATTACTGTTTATATAAAATTTTCTAACCACTTTTATAAAATATTACAAAACATCATACTTCAAAAATTGGTTCTCCTGTTAACCTTGACAATGCTGCCATTTCTAAAATCATACTACCTGCACAGGCAGTACATGTTTCTCGTGATACTTCCAAAGGTACACCTTTCATACCATACTTTAAATTTATCTAAAAAAGATTGTATTAATAAGTATTTTTTGAAGAATACCTTTATATATATATAATTACAATTAATTAAAGTGTTATTACTCTGCCATATGGTATCCCTGTAGTTGTATTAAATGCAGGTAAAAATCTATATCCTAAATCTTTGGCCAAATTTAGAAGTTCACCTCTATACCATGGCATTATATCAGCTCTTTGTTGTAAATATTCCGCTAGTATGTGACCACTCAGAAGACCACTGTTAAATAAATTATTTTAGAAAGTATTAATTACAAAATATATATCTATATAAACTGTGGCAATATAAAGAGTTGTTAAGCATCGTACCCCAGCATTCTAATATTAGTTTCAAATAGAGAAACAATAACATCAGTGTCAAAGTTAACATCTCTGACAACAAGTTTAACTGCATGTTCAAATTCCTCTAAATCTCCTAATACCTAATACATATTAAATAGACAAAAATTAATTTATTAATACACATTTTGTTAAATATATCATTTTAATATAAGAAATATATGTAAACATCTTCTTACCACCAATGTATCTAAGGTATCAACCAATGTAAGCGAAAAACTGAAAATAGTATGTAAAAACAGATATATAGTCTTTTAATAAATATTTTGATAATAAATATTACAGTTAATACTAAAAACTTGTTGATATTAAAATATAATAAATCGCCTTTATTTAAAATATAATTTATAAAAACAAGTTATTTTCCAAATTTTTATTTTGCTCTAATATAAGAAATAAACTTTTGTTCTTACTTTCCCAATGTAGAATCTATATCACCTCTATTTGGTTCTGATCCTCTGTATCTTCCTTTACAACTTAATGGCATTAATTCATCAGCAGGATATGCATTATCCTTAAACACATATTTATAAATAAATAAATTATAAACTAAGTATATAAATTACAAAACACTAACTTTACCTGTTTTAATAATTTCTTAAAATATAACTTATACATCTAATTTACAAACATTAAACAATTATATATATACAAAGCCTCACAATACATTTTACATTTACTATTTTACCAACTTTATATTTTATACATTTTATTAAAGTTTTGAGATATTCATTTTATTTATTTTTTACTAAGAATTTATAAAACTATGTAAAACAAACATTTTTGTATAAACTTTACCATATAAGCATTATATGCATGACAAAACATATCTCTTGCTTCTTCCCTATAAGTAAATATAAAAAGTTATTATTTTTGTACAGATATTATTACTTTTATATGTTTATACAAACTTTAATGCTTCCCGTTCTTCTTTACTCATATATTCCAATGGGTCATCTTCAGATGCAACTAACAATGCTTGTATGCTGCATCCAAACATTAGTAATCCCCAAATAAGTAAATCACAAGCCATTTTCCTTTGCATTAGAAAATATACTCCTTTTGATGTCAAGATTTTGTATTTGTAATAGCACACATTGTTTTTTATTATATTTTGTAATTTATTTTGTCAGAGTATCATTATTGCATGATAACAAAATAATGTGCTCTAGTGCAAATTGTATATGCACCAATCTAACACGTTTGTTACTGATAACTTTATCTTCCTGTCTTCTGTAGCATTTTTTAGTAATTATCATACAAGCACCATAAATTTAATAAAAATACAAATTATCACCAATAAAAAAGAAATTTACACTATTTAATTATCGACATTTACTAAACGTAGTTTTAAATATATGTAGAAGAATTAGCAATTGAAAAGTTAAAATAAATGTACATTACTACTTGTTTTAGGTTATACAAGTTCTTGATTATTTTTGAAGCAGGTTGGTGATGTGTCAAAATATGACTGGCAAATAGTAGCAGAAATATGTAGGTTTAAATACGATACAAAAAGAGATAAATGGGCAAGAATAACAGCTGATTGCGTATTTTCATCAAGGCCAGGTGATGTGGCTACTGTCAGTTTGATGTTCAAACGATTTTCCACCTTGGACTATGATATATACGTATAGGTTACACACCATATGTTTCGTAATTTATCGTACGAATTGTATCGAATAAAATTTTTCTAGAATTAATTTAACATAATTATTCTGTAAGCTGTGTTTTGAAAAATCTCAATAAAATGTAGTAGATTATTCATAAACAAGATAATAGCATTTTTTCTGAAAAGCTAACCTCCTAAAGTAAAGTGCAATTGAATAGGAGAAATCACGTGACTATCACCAAATTTATCATAATAAATCTTAAATTTAAATTCTTATAATCTATTTTTACAGCGTGGAAAATTAATCCAATAATTTTCATTTTACCCATATTTTCTTGCTTTAGATATCATAACAAGAACAATTATAAAATTATTATTTTCGTAATAGAATATAGTCGTATTGAACTGCGTCTTGAGATTGGAGTATGCATAAGTCGGTAAAAGCCGGCATCAAGAGTAACGTGCAATGAACTTTTAACACAAAACCTTGACAACAAAATCATAATTTTTTCAAATTATTTCAATTAATAAAACGATCGGATAATATTATTAAAAAATGAAACTTCTAACACATAATATGTTAACTTCAAAATGCTTGAAAGGTGTAACTGTTGGATATCCCCTTGGGATTGTTGTAAGTTTTACGTCTATATACAATTTTAAGGTTAATTTAAATAAATCAACTAAAACATTTTATAATAACATAACTTGCATTAGTAAGGAAAGACTTTTTACATAAACTTGCAGGCAAAAGATATTAAAGTGTCAGAAGTAGATTTCAATTCAGAATTTATTGCAAGAATAATTCCAAAACTTGATTGGGCTACACTTTGGAAAGCTGCAGAAAGTGTAAGTTATTACTCTTTTAAATAAAACTGCTAAAAATCTTTAATATACAAAATAGTATTAGTAGTTATATCTATATTTCTTATTATATTGAATATCATATCAAACATATAGAAGCTTGTGCTATATATTTTGCTTTTAATAGTTAGTATAATTTTAAAAATTTAAAACGAGAACTCATAAACTTTTAGTAAAATATTTTTATTATTTATTTTATGTACAAGTA
>JACXIL010000285.1:0-16902 GCA_014737365.1 Bombus soroeensis | reverse complement strand
TCCAAATATAATAACCACTAAAAACTCCTAATATAGTGGCCACTAAAGCATTAACAAGTTTTTGAGAAATAACCATTACTAATTATTATTGACTTAAAAAATTTACAGTTACTATTACAATATTAAATATTTTCGTTAAAATTATAAAAAGCGGAATATAACCTTTGTTAAACGAAAAGGCATGTAACGACCACAGGCGTCGAATGGCGGTAGGTACTACTATACAATGTTACATAATTTGAATTTTCTATATTTTTAATGCTGAAAATTTTTGAATTTTTCTATAAATATATGAATATTAAAGAATATATATGATTTTGGCAAATACTGTTGTCATTATGGATTTAATTTAATAACATTTAAAAGATTATTTTTTCCAATAAAAAAATTATTTAATAACTTTATTACAAATATCTTTTTAATCAATATTAAAATACACCATCATATACAAATTTGTGAATATTGTTTTATAATGATCATTCAGATTTTTCCAATAAATTTATAAAATTTGTTATACGTATCTAACTGAGTTTTGAAAATTTCTTGCATTGAAACAGGTAGTGTTCGTGATAATAAAGCAAGTCCATGTTGGTCACACACACTGATTAATTGATTTATACAATTTTGTATAGACATCTAAAATAAAAAGTTGAAGTATATTATATTAATTGTTAACAGGAAATATGGTATTGTTTGCTTAAGAATCCGCTATTCTGAGACTATACCCGAACGTTTATCTGAGAAAATAGAAATTTTAAAAATTGAACAAGAAATGATGTAGGTGAATGGGATACTGATATCAATATTTAACACATGTATACCAACTACATATCAATGACAACTCAGCATTTCAACAGTATGAATACATAATTCATGGAGATGGTTATAGATAGCAAAATGATGTTCGGATGCTTATGCAGTACGCTATACGATGCTACATTGTTAAATAAAATATATCATAAAGAAATTTACCTTAATAAAGTTTGGTATTGAACTTTCTGACAATAATTTCAGTAAATCTGCTACTAAATAAGGACTTATTCGAATCATATCTTTCTTTAACTTTACTAAAGAACTAGTAAACCTGTATGCAAAATATAATAGTTTGAAGTACGTTTATAATTTTTTCTGTTAGATAAATAAAAGATATTTACTTACTTTTCAATATCTAATGCAAGACACTTAAATGTGTGTTCTTCAGACTTATTAATAATAGATTTGGATTTATGTATAAAAATACTTAATATTTGTCTGTACAATATTAACAATAAAGGTATCTTATCGCTAATTAGATTTGTTCTCATTTTGAGCAGTACATTGCACAATGTTAATGAATCACTAAACGTTAGTATTGTATTTGCTTGCAATGATTTTAAACTAACAATTATACTCATATCAATAATATAACCAGGAAGATACAAATGTTTAGCAGCAAGAATATTGTGTATTAGTTTCAACAAAGTTGGCCAAAATTTTTCTAGTATATTTACAGTTTGCATTGTTTGAATTAAGTTATTGATAGCTATTAAGCGTAGTTTATTGCGATCATTGGACATATCTGTTTTTAATATAGCATTCCATATAATACAAATATTTTCTAGATTATTTTCTTGTTTACCTAAAAGTGTTTTAACCTGTAACAAACTAAAGTAGTAAATATTTTGTTGATGACAAAATTATGCTATATAATATGTATAAAATTATTAAACATACCAACTGATTGTGTAATTCTTCGGTAAATTCAGAAAGTTCATTCAGTTCACTTGATGCTAATAATGGTGAAAGTACATCTATACATGGGTATTTAAATAATGCATACCAAATTGCTCTTATAGTTTGATTTGTAACACGAAATACTTTTTTATTATGCAAAATAACAACCATAAGTTGTAGACCGTCTTGCAATAATTCATTTGTGATCTCATTATTTTTATTGTTCTGTTAAGTAAATACTTTATTTTTATATGATATAATTTTATTTTATATTTATCACAAATATGTTTTGTTTATATTTATTGATGATATTTATACTTACCACAAATATGTCTTCAATTGTTGATTCTGTAACATCCTTTAATTTTTCATTAATGTTTTCATCTTTAATACCAATTCTTAATAGCAGATTTAATATTTTCACGTCATATGAATTTTTCATTTCAAAGGATAGAGTCTCCATTGCAATTCTGATTAATTTTTTTTCCGCCTTTTTAATTATTGTCTTTTGGTCAACATTTAATTTTGATTTAACACGTTCCATAGATTCTAATAAGAGAAACATATTTTCTTTGGAATTAGTGAAACATTTTATAAATTTGTTTAAGCTTTTATATGAACAATTCTTGAGAAACAGTTCTAATGGTTTTTTGAATGTTTTGTTTTGTGGTAGTAATTGTAGCAGCAAAAAAGGATCTATATATTGAAATATATCAATATTAGGCTTTTCCAAGAGATCTAAAAACAAAACAGATTTTCATACATTATTCATTTTTGATTAAATATCTTATCTGTATAATCATGAAATGTACCTGAAAACATTATATTGCATAAAAAGACTATTTCATTACTCTGATTACATTCCATTCTAACAGCAGATATGAACATAAGTGTTATAACTTTTAAATTAGTATTCAAAAATATTAGTGGTAGATGAAGTAATATTTCTAAATATACTTTAATTTTATGTAAAAGTATATTTTGCATTTGTACCCATTTATTTACTAGCAACTCTTCCTTTAAAGACATTAATACATCATTTATTTTTTCACATTCAACAATTTCAGCTTCAAGTAGCAATTCCTAAAAGGATAAAAAATTTGTGTTCAATTATTTAATTAATTTTATATAATATATTTGAATATCGATAAAAAATGTATACTCACTGCATTAAGGTATTTACTAATAGATTTTGTTATACCTTCTGTTGCTAAATATCCAATTTGTGTAAGAACACCAGTTAATATGAATATCATTAATCTTTTATTTTCTCTTAAATCATTTTTATGTAATACTTTCACCCATTCATTAAAATTATCTGCATTACAAACCATATCTGCTAATAATAAATGTGTTAATTTTAACACTTGTTCATTACTTAAAGATGGTATTATTTCTGTATCAAATTTTAATATTAAGGCCCAACAACGTTCTAAACCACCTATCAAGCTCTTGAGTATCACAGGAGATTCAGTTAATGTATTTTGAGACATCTTAATTTGTTGTAAAATAAGTTTGTTCTGAAATTTTATGTAAATATCATTTTTATACATTTCTAATATACAATATGATGAAAAATAAACAAATAAATAAATATTAATTTGATAAAAGCAATAAAAGAAGTAATGATAAAATTTTGATAACATACCATATTATTCTTACAATCTTCATTGCCAAATTTTTTAATTTTTTTAATCAGTTGCTGCCACTGAGTCTTAGATATTGGTAATATCAAATTTTCTGAAATAGTATTTGGCACATAGTATTTTAGAGCTCTCTGTGCTTCATTCCATGAGAATATTGCAGTTAATAATATTACAGCTACTTCATCCTGATTTGAACTCAATGTTTTAACCAGTAAAAGTGATAGAATATTTCTTACATCATCAAAAGTATTTACAAATTTTGTGTAGGAAGTAGACGTTCTACTATATTCAAAAATGCATATACCATCTAACAGTGTAATGAGTAATTCAACTATAGCATGTAATATTAAAATATTTCCACCTATAATAGAAAATATTTAAAATATCATATATAAGAAGATACTAAAATACATAAAAATCAATGATGGTTCCATTCTTACTAGTATTATTAGATTCCAACATTTGTAAGCAATCAGTTTTTAAATGGTATGTCAGTGTTCTTAACATAACTACACTTTGTGAATTTGTTACATTATTTACAGCTTTCATTAACTTCTCTTTGAATTCACTTGGAAAACATATATTACTTTCTGATGATATATGATGTGATACATGAGACAAACTATCTTTTAATGCTATTAATATTGCTGAAATTAATTTTTCCTCTTCCCTTAAGTGTATAAAAGCATCCAAAATAGAAATCATTAAATGTTTATATTCCAATACTGATTTTTCTGTAAACACTTTTCTTAGTATATCTTTAACTTTCCTTTCAATTATGAGAGGATTAAAATAACAAAATTGTATTAAGAGATTGTAATCTGCATTACTCATGTTTTTACTTATTAAAATATCATTAATTATATTTTGACAATAATCAAATAATGTGATTTCATTTACTTTATTATCAAAATTAAAAGTTATGTCATTTAAACATTTTAAAAAAGTATTCAAAACTTCTATTTTATGTGTCCCAGAACATTCCACTAATTTTCTTAATATTATATCTAATGTAACAGTGTCTGATTTGAAAGTAATTACTGCAACACGGAAGAGAAAATTAAATGTCATTAAATTACTTTGGAAATCTTTTGTCTTTGCATTTCCTGTCAAAATAGATAGTAAGTTTTTAAATTGTGTTATATCATCATCTTTTAGAAATTCTCCACTTTGAATATGTTTTCTACCAAATATTAATTGTTGAATACATTTATGTGTTATTGCACCTAATCTATTGGTATTATCAGTGCAGTCGTGGTCAATTATAACGCACAAAGGATATAAGATATCATGTATAAACATGATTCTCAAACTATCTTTTGTAGTAAAAGCAGATTTATAAATTTGTATTATATTTTCTACAACATTAATTACTGTATTATATGCTGTCAGTATCAATCCATTGCTTTTGTTAATTAATGAAATCTTTATTCCTTCTGTTGATTTTTCTCCAATGTTAAGGGTATGTTTAAAGACACTATTTACACATTCTAATAAGGACTTTGTTAAAAGTCCTAAATCTTTTGGCTTATTAATAAAATATTGTGCAACCCTGTTATTAGAAGTTAATAATCTACAGCATTCGAAAACATCCTCATGTATATATTTTACATCTTTTTGAAATGTTTCAATGAATAATTTTATCAATAATTTTATTACATCACTTTTAATATCCAAATATTCAGTTTTCAAACAATTTTTTAATGAATTCCAAGCTTCTTGGTCCATAGGACACATATTAGAAAGCCATTGCAGAATAAGATCTTCTTTATGTATTATTGGTATATCAATGGCACAGAATGCATTTTCTGCTAATTTTAAACGTTTGGGTAAAAGTTCTTCGTCTGAATTTAGACGCCTTAATAATTCTGTCAAATGAAAATATATACATATACATATAATTATGTCTTACTAAATTTTCGAAGGTTAGAATTCTATTCACGTGGTAACTTACCTACTGATAAAGACATTTCAAATATATTTACGTACTATTGCGTACGTATTGATACATTCAATTTTTAACACATTTTCCAATATTCTTTTGTACAAACGAATTATTTTAATACATTATTTACACAATTAACATGTTACAATTTTCACTTGCGTTTTTTTGTTGTAATGTCTGCCACCTTTAAGATAGTAGAAGTAACCGGCCATCTTACGGCGGCCGCAGTATGAAACATAACCCAAATCTAATCCAATACTCACGATTCAAAATCCCGCCACAAAATGATCGCCACATGCATTGTATACAACTAGCGACTCACTGGACTAATCATCGATAGAAGTCAATATGGCGTCATTGTCACTTACCTGTCAAATATGCTGGAAATGCTTGATTTTTACATACGCGTAACTTTTCAACCAGTGGATTCCTAGATCCATAACTTGTATATTTGGATTTTTCTCATCGAATACTATCAGAATATATACGGAAGGGTCAATAATTTTTGAGCCTCCATAGAAAATTACAGCCAAATGTTTAAATAAAGATTTACACAAAGAATATATAAAGTATATATTTAGGATTTAACATCAAATGAACAAAATTTTAATTACTATCTTTTTATACTATGTAACATTTTCTTGAGTTATTGAATTGTCAGGTTCATTTTCTATTGTTTCTGTAGTAATAAATACATTATCATATTCTATAGTTTGTTCACAGTGTAATGTATTATATACTGAAATAATTTATATTAATATTATATCACTATTATAATTAATTTAATAGATAATTTAAGATATTCTTCCAAATGACACAGGTGACCAAACAAGATGTAATTTAGTGAGTATCATGAGAAAAGATTATGCAATATCTAATATTAACAAAAATTTATTATGCATATAAATCTGTTTCTTCAGAATGCATAATTTGTTAAAATTTTGATTTCATATTTTTTCATAACATTTCTCTATGATACCTATCAAATTTCATCTAAATTAACTGCCAGTGCCTTTCAGAAATACAGTTATGATTTATTATAAATGTATACCTGTGCTGTGATGAAATGGTTTTATACATAATATCATTAATAAGCCAACCATTGCAGATGTAGCACAAACATAAACTAAAACACTTTTATAGTAATCTTTGCAATCAATCCAAGAGCTTCTGAAAACATAAAAAAGAGAATTGCTTATTTTTGTTTACTTTTTAAAAATTTACTTTTATCATCATTTAAATAATTAGTATTTTAAGAAGAGTTACTATATACTAACAAATATTGAATAAGCATAACTGCTAATCCATTGCAAAGTTTGTCTGTAAAACTCATAATTCCATATACAAATGCGCCACTATTTACGTTTTGTCCAATAAAATCTGCAGTAATACCAAGACTAGTCACCAACATAATAGAGCCCGCAGATCCTATAATAAAACAAATTAGTATTTGGATATATTTCATTTATATTTAATTTTAAGGACTTTACAAAAATTATGTAATATTACCTAATATTAAGGAAACTGGATAGATTTGATATTTTGTGTATGTTGAGCCAGTACCTAATTGTATCCAAATACAAGCACATACACCTAATAAAACTCCAAAACAATATGAAACTTTTCGACCCAGTTTTGTATTCAATTTTTCTATAATTAAAGACATCACAAAACTACTCAAATACATTATTAAAGGAATTGTAGCTAAAGATGTAGCTGGCATATTTAATGATTTATGTAAATACAAAGGAATATAAATTTGTGATAAGTTTACAAACAAACGAGTAGGCATATATATACAAGCTACTTGATATAATTGAACATCTTTTAATAGTACTAATACTGTTCTTGAATTTCTATTCAATGAACCTAAAATAAATGTTATAAAACAGATATTATAATAAACAAAATTTTTAATCACAGAGTAAGTAAATATAAAAATAATTTCACCATCAGAATTATTAACAAAGTTTTCTTTGACAAAGATATGAAATAAAATAGATGTTATAGTTCCTACTCCAATTCCAATAAATACAACTTCCTGGAATTTCTTTGCATCACTGGGCCCAATTTGGGAATTGGAAGTATTAGTATCTGTTACATGTAATACTGCCCATGTAATACAGTAAACAAAAATATTTGAGAGAACAGTAAAGCTGTATCTAAATAAAGTTGTAATAAATATGTAGGATTATAATTCAACTTTAAATATCTACCTTTCAATAATTAGATACCTGATCGCTATGAGTTCTGTTCTTTCATATTCAGAAGGTGTAAGTTCTGGAACTAGGGACAAGTGAGATATTTGTACTGCAGCCCACCCAAACTGAAAGATCATCACAAATGCTGCATAATAGATTAGTTGAGCCCACTCATGAGAAGTTTCACAACCAATGCAATGTGAAAATATAAAAGGAAATGCAAATAATATGCACAAGGTACCTAAAATAAATTGTTTGAAAAAATTATGTGATATAATAAATAACATATAAGGAAATAATAACAATATATACCTATTAAATGCCATGTTTTTCTCCTCCCATATTTACATAATCCAAAGTTATCATCCTTATCAGAATGAAAACCAACAAAAGGAGTAGCTAAAGCATCTGCTATTTGACCAATGAGTAAAATTATTCCAGCTGAGATTGAATTAAATCCCAATACCAAATGAAAAAAAACTAATAAATATGTAAACCACATAGAAGCACAAATATCATTCAAAACATGTCCTATTCCATATAAAAGTTTCAGAGAAAAAGGAAGACGTTGTATTATTTCACTATAGTCATCAGTTACAATGTGTTCATTTTCCATTGTATTTAATACAGTGTAATACTCTACAATGGAATACAAACCAGTTTAATGATTTATATGATATATTTTAATATTTGATATATTAATAATGATACAAAGCAATTGAAATTTAAACTTTGAAGCAATTAAAATTTATTAAAATATTCTGGTACATAATGACAATCAGATGGAATGATTTTTTACGTTCAAAAACATTTTAGTTTTACTTTGCTTATTACAAAATATTTTATTCGCAATGTATAATACGAGATAATTAAATTTTATAGTTATTATACATAACCTATCACTTATTGTTGATAGTGTCACAATTCTACATGCACAAGTCATGTAATTTTGACCTCCTTTCTAGATAACAATATAGTAAATATTACAAAGCATGTTTCAAGATTTTACATGTTACGACAATTCAACATTTGAAACCTCTCTCTTTATTTCGGTATATGACGTATATTAACTTTGACCATAGAATAAACGTTACCGAAAATGACTCATTGTCGATAATGAATGTATTGTTTTTCATAAATATTATACACAGACAATTACATATTTACAAAATCTTTAAAATTAAAATAATGGTATCAAATTCAATATTTTTTAAATATTAAAATCAAAATAAATTTTTTAAAATTGTTGTGTTGCATAAACATGAAATTTTGCTATATCAGTTGTAAATTGCTGTTGATTCCAGCGATTATGTTTATTAATTTAATGCAGTTAAAGATTTCTAATACTACTAATAAACAAAAGAAAAAGAGAAATACGTATTTCACATTATGATGAAAAATAAGTTCAACAATAATTTTTTGGTATATTTTCATATATACATATACATAATATGAAATAATCTATATTCTTCTATTTTACACATTTATATTGTAGTATAATTTATTATATGTTCTTTAAATAAACACAAATTCTTAATATTAGAATGCAATCAAAAAATCTGTTTTTGAAATTTATATTTAGGATATTCCTAAATTCCTGTTTTTATATTTATAATGTATCACTATACTATATACTTATATGTACTTTTATTTATTGTATTCATATGCTAATAATATTTTAAACGCTTAAAGATGATCTAGAATTTATATAAAATTGGTGTCCAGAAAATAAGAATGTAAGGACATAGATACAAGCTGCAATCCAACAATTATATGCATTTTGTTTATAACCCCTCTCTGCTACAGCATAAAAATCTGTAGGTTTATTAAAAGTTTGTCCTTCCAATGGAAGGTCTTCTATTAAAGCTACACTGTTGTAGTAAAAGAATATTCCCATCAGGAGCTGAAAAATAAATGAATTTTCTTTCAGATTACAATTTTTGAAAAATACACAATAATATTTGCTTTATATATATGAATAAATAACATAAAATAAAAGAATATACTGATTTATTTAATGAATCCTATAATTACTAAATTACATGATTACAAATAAAAGATAACTAATTTGTTTTCCCCAAATAATAAAATTCAAACAAACAAGGAAAAACAAAATCTAAATATATAAAATATATAAAATGTATTTTTTTGCAATTTTTTATACACGATGCACAATTATTGGTTTTAAAATTTCTCAATACATTTAAAATTATTAGGTTAAAGAAATGACTTACTAATTGGAATATACCCCAAGTAGATAATATCAGGCCACATAGGGCATACTTAGGTCCACATATCTTCATTTTTTTGTCAAAGTTATCTTCTATTACTTTTGTATAAAATAATCTAAATAGAAGTCTACCACTACTTGTAATTTGCTAGTTTGCTACACCCTTAATAATCATATGATTTTTATTGACCAGTAATATTAGATATCGATATCTCGAAAGGGTATATCCGGTATTTGAAAATCTATGATACGTACATATTGATTAGAACAATGCATACTGTTATTCTATTAACATTTGCTTATTAATTAAATAGAATTGGGAAATTTAAAGTGAAAATAAATGCAAAATTATATAATATGTGTATCATTTGTATTTTATGATAAACAATATTTATTTAAAAATCATAAATCTTATATTATTTTAAATATTACATATTTAAGCGACATAATTAAGATGTTCTTATATGATTCTTTAAATACATTAATTGTTCTTATAATATTTCAAATATTATCCACTGTTAATACTGACAAATATTAAACATGTTCATGATTCATACTTCCTTGTTGTCAGCCCTGATTCATAGGACCATGGTTGACCGATTGGGTTAGTTTGTATTTCATTTATTATCAATTAATTAATGTTATATTCTTTATGCAAAGTTTAATTTATTTTTATTATATAACTTTAATATATAGAATATTTACTTCGATTATTAAATTAGAAAATTTATAATCTACTTATTCTATGATTTTTGAAATTGCTTCGGGTAACGGTGTAATTTAGTAGTTTGTGATTTTGACAGTTGAACACGTAATATATAAAGCGTATTACAGAAATGATTAATCTTTTAGTGAATTATATTTGTTGCCGCATATTATGGGTTTTACTAAAATCTTTACCTGAAAGTAGCTAAAGGTTATTTATTTATATATGATTTATTGCAGTAAATAGCGAGGCTAATGCCAGGCGTATTGCTATGGTCGAAAACTGCTTTGGCAGTTCTGGCCAGGTAAGATTGATATTAAAAATCTTAATTTTTCTTATGTTATGTCTTATATTTTCGAAGAACACAGCTATGCAATATAATTTGACATATGTGACATCGTTCAAAGCACAAAGATGTTATTTATTAAGTTTACATTAATCTATTACATATTTCAGCCACTTGCAGTACCTGGAAGAGTTTTAGTTGGAGAAGGTGTATTAACCAAAATGTGTAGAAAAAAGCCTAAGCCTAGGCAATTCTTTTTATTTAATGATATATTGGTTTATGGAAACATTGTAATGAACAAGAAAAAGGTAAACATGTATGAATATTAATAATTATACTAAATATAGTTTTAACTTATTTATTAAAATATAATAGTTTAAAACGATATATTAATTTATTAGAGATATTAAGAAGATTTATATATGTTAACAGTACAACAAACAACATATTATACCACTTGAAGAAGTCAAACTTGAATCTTTAGCTGATGATGGTCGTAAGTTATATTTTCCATTCATTTATTAAATTATGTTTTGTACTTAATTACAAATCAATTTGTAGTTAGATTTTAATTTCATATTATATAGAAAATATCTTAAATATTCTAGAAGTTTCAAGAATCTATATTTCAAAGTTTCAAAATAAAAATAACATTAACAGAGTTTGTTGTTAACTAAATATTATTTATACTGTACATATTTGCGAAATATTTTATTTTATTTCTACAAAAAGCTTTTTGTTTTCGATTAGATTACCATTTATAATAAAGTTAGGACTAATTTTTGGATTATTAATTTATTGTATATCAAGTACAGATACCATTGCAAAAATAATATATATATAGTTATATAAAAGCAATATAGTAGTTTATTATTATTTATAGAATATCGCAATGGCTGGCTCATAAAGACAGTAACAAAGTCATTTGCTGTTTATGCTGCCACTCCAACAGAGAAACAAGAATGGATGGCTCATATTACAAAATGTATTGAAGACTTATTAAGAAAAAGTAAGTAATTATTATTATGATAATTTATTTATTTATGTAATATGTAATATGTATCTGTATTCTTTTAATAGGTGGTAAGAAACCAGTTGAAGTTCATGCAGCTGTTTGGGTTCCAGATAACGAAGCTACAATTTGTATGCATTGTAATAAGACACAATTTACAGTTTTAAATAGACGGGTATTCATACATTGATTGTGTTTCCAAACCATTAAATATATTATATTCTCTAAATATTTATATTGTTAATAAATCATTTTCAGCATCATTGTAGGCAATGTGGAGCTGTTGTATGTGGGCCTTGCAGCAATAAGAAGTTATTATTGCCTGGACAAGGAAACGGAAAAGCAGTCAGGGTTTGTTTGCAATGTTATGATGCAGCTAGTAAAGTAAAAGCATCATCTCCTTCTGCTGTTGATAACCTAAATAACAAAGATCAACAACGTAATTCTGTAGATAGTTCAGGAGGTGATAGTTCTGGTGATGATGATGATGGAAATAAAGAAGAAAATCATGATCATGAGGTAAGTGACTTTAAAAATACAGATAATGAATAAATTCAATAAATTTTCAATGATTTTATTATATATTTTATTTTCTTACAGCCTAAATTTTATTCTACACTTGCCCGATGAAGTTAACTACATTACATTACAATGAACAGCAATACAAACAGGAACATTATTCAGAACTATATTTTTAAAAGTTAATAACATTAAATTGTCAATAATATTACAACTAATAGTAATTTAAAGTTTGTTGAAATTACTCTTAAATTATATTTATACAAAAAACATGTCTGTGTGTATAAAGAATTCAAATAATTTTATATTAAATTTAAAAAATTTATATCTTTGATATATATATATAATTTACGTGAATGACTTCGGAGGTATCTTCGACATTAAAAGTTATATAGTTACACAGGCATTTAAAAATAGAGAAGACTATTTTTTTAACTCTGTATTTTATAAAATTTTAACCATTTATACTTGTATTATCTTGTTATATTGTACTATTTTGCTATTTACTCTCAGTAGATTCTAATTTCCGTTAATATAATATTTTAAGAATATATGCCACATTGTGCCTTTCTAAATAGAACACTTGTCTTTTCTATTGTTTGTAAGCAATTGATACTAATCTAATGTTAATTACAAAAAGAAAAAGTACATTATAATAAATTTTTAAATGTATAAAACTAAAACTATTCGGTTGTGTGTTTATATTATAAGATTAAATGGAATCTTTACGAAATATCATATATTTACAACAAATAAAATTTAATAACATAATTCAGACGAATTTCCTTAGTTAATCTTCTCATTGAAATTTTAATTAATATAGAGGGCGTCTGTCCATGCATTGTCAAATAAATAGAAAAAAATTAAAAATTCAAATACTTTCTGTTATAAAATTAAAATAAAGCTATAGCATATTTATTTTATCAGAATTTGAATTTTTAAGAAACAATGTCAATATAATTATTTATTAAATATGACAAATTTGATAACTCCCTCTCTAAATGTTCACCGTTTTTTATTTTAGTTCTCACTTATATTTTGTAAAAAACCCATTATATATATATATTATATATTTTATATATGTATAACGTAACTAAGTTTTTAAATTAATACAAGAATAACTGTAACTTAGTAGTTAAAATTGAAGTAATGGATTCACAATACAAGTTGGTATTTACTATCAGTTACATTATATTACATGATTTTTTATTAATTTAATATGTATACTTAAAATAAATTTTCATATAACAGATGCATTATAAAATATAAAATTTTAGATTTGTATATATATAAGTAATTAGTCTTTTAAATACATTATTTACTTTAACATAACCTTTTCATTTCCATTTCTAAATAATATCACATTGTATAGAGATAAATTTATATCGTCCTAAGCTAATATAGCACAATATATTATTAACTATGTTTTAAACATACTTTTAACAATTTTTTCTTTGCAATAAAATTTAAACATGAATTACAGAATTATACATCCTGTGAAATATTTACAAGACCACTTGGTATGTATATAGTTATACATTAATATTGTAAATTACACTTAAATTACTATTTTTATATACAATAATTGAAAATTTGAAGGCACAAGATATTCGACCAGATGGTAGGCAGTTTTTATCTTTTCGCCCAATAAGTGTAAATATATCATCAATTACTCATGCCGATAGCTCAGCCATATTCAAAATTGGTAACACAACAGTTGTATGTGGTATTAAAGCAGTAAGTAACATCCACTGTATATTTTTATTTATATTCTATTTGTTTGTACTAATAGAAATGAATATCAGGAATATAAAATCGAAAGGTAAAAAATAATATAAAAATCTTAATTTTTTATAATAATAATTTACTATTTTTATATGTGAATATATAGATATGTATCATAATTCCTATTACAATAAAATACAATTATAGGAGTTAGCAGCACCTAAAGCAGAATCTCCGGAGTGTGGTTACATTGTGCCAAATATTGAACTTCCTCCATTATGTTCTCCCAAATTTCGACCAGGTCCACCAAGTGACCAAGCACAAGTCATTACAAAATTAGTAGAAAATATTTTAAGAAATTCAGCAGCTATTGATTTAAAAGATCTCTGTGTGTCTAAGGGTAAACTAGTATGGGTCTTATATTGTGACCTTGTATGTATTAACTATGATGGTTCAATAATTGATGCTTGTATTGGAGCATTGACTGCTACACTTAGTACTTGTAAGTTTTAAATAATTTAAAATAATATGGTTCGAATATACTTACACTATATACCTTCAATATATACATTTTTTTTTTTTATAGTAACCTTACCTGAAACACTTTATAATGTAGAAACTGGAAGAGTATCTGTAGATTCCACAAAAAGAATAAGGTTTCTGGTTAAAGCATTACCAGTTTCTATAACTTTTGCAATATTTAATGAGTAAGTTATATTTAATTTGAAATCCAACGTTAGAATAGTTATATTATTAATAGCTAGAATATTAATATTTCTAGTCAATTATTGGTTGCTGATCCTACTGATGATGAAGAAAGTTTATGTTTAGGAAGATTGACAATTGTAATGAATGAAGAAAAGATTTGTTGCATACACAAACCTGGTATAAATTTATTTGCTATTTAAAGAAGTAAATTTAAGCATATTGTATTTATTATTGAAGCTGATATAATATATTATACATTCTTTATTTAGGTGGAATTCCAATTTCACAAGATTTATTTTCAAAAAGTTTAAGTAAATGTAAGAAAAGAGCAGAGTTGATAAGGTCATTAATTGATGCTGCTATATCAACAATCAAACAAGAAACTTCTAAATAAATGAAAAGTTGTACAAAATTTTGAAGTATAATAATAAACCTTTTTATAATTATTTTGCTGTGTTTATGAACAAAATATTTTATATTTTTCCAATATCTCTAAGTTAATACCAGTGTATACTATCGTATACTATTAACTATTATTTATATTTAGTACTGTGTATCATTATATAAAATAAAGTTAGCTTTTAAATCAAAATAATTGACAATAGTAATGTCTTACACAAATCACACAAGCAACTTAAAGACAAAAGCAATCTTTACAGAATAATTTAAAAATAAATAATGAAATGTTAATACAAACTAGTTTTCTTCATAATACGTAAAAACTCTTCTTGAGAAACTTCTCCGTCTCCATCTTTATCTGCCTCATCAATCATTTCTTGCAGCTCTTCATCTGTAAGATTTTCTCCTAATTCTCGAGCAACTCTTTTTAAATTTTTAAAAGTTATTTTTCCTGTATTATCGTCATCAAAAAGACGGAATGCTTTTAAAACTTCTTCTTTTGTGTCTTTTTCTAACATTTTTGTGGACATTAAATTTAAAAATTCTTCAAATGATAATGTGCCAAGACCATCTGGATCAACATCAGCTATAAGTTTTTTTATCTCTTCCTTTTTTGGTTCAAATCCAAGAGCTCTAATAGCCACTTTAAGTTCTTTGGTAGCTATTCTTCCAGTGCCATCTGGATCAAATAAGTCAAATGCTTCTTTTATATCATTTTTTTGTTCAGCAGTCAATTCCATTTTTGGTACACCTCTTTTTCTAGTTCCAATTGTAGTTTGTCTTCTAGAAGTAGAAGCCTAAAGTAAAATTAGAAACATACATAAAATTTTCAAGAACACGAAAGGTAATAAAATAAATGATAAAATGAGATACATACCATATTCAAAAAATTAATTGGAGAGTACAAAAATATAACTAATATTTTTATATTTCATAAAAATCAGTTACTTTTTACATAATCACCAATTATCTTTAAATTCATTTTTATAAATTTTGTTACATATTGAAAAGCATTTTAGGAAAATTAAAATTTCTTAAAACTAATATTTACGATTTTTTATTTGTGTTGATTTAACAGGATTATTAAATCAAAAGGATCGAAGTTCAACCATTTGAAGGTTTATTTTATGGAATAAACAACAGAGAGCGTGACGTATGTATATATATATTTAAAATAAATGTACTTGAGTAATATATTATTTATTCTATATTTCTGGCTTATTTATATCAACAAAATATGTTATATATTTTAAAATTTAAAATATTTTAATGTAAGGACTGTTAGTAGAAATTAATTGCAATAAATACTCATTATTTTATATTGTACATTACATTATACAACTTCAAATTTTGCTATGGTAACACTGTATAATATAAGAACATTGTACATTATATCTAGCAATTGCAAAAGAGTATTTTGTACACAAAATGTATGAACCAGTGATTTTAAAAAAGAAACAACCACGAACTTTCACTGGAACTCCGGCTGGTAAAGCGTTTATAATTACAACTTTAATAAAAATTCTTATTCCTACTGCAATCTGCTATGTACTTGGGTGAATATTCCTTACAACTTTACAATAATTAACTATTATTTGCGTACTATGTATTAAAATTTTTTTACAAGTTTGAAATATTGCATATTAAACTGAGAGTGAAATAATATATATATTATAAACATTTAATTTATGAAACAGTTACGATATATTTAACCTTATCATGTATTGTTGAAACAATTATGAAATCAACAAGTTTTGGTGAAATAATGAATACTACAATTCTTAAATGTATAATATTTAACATTTAATACAT
>JACXIL010000284.1:5859219-5954636 GCA_014737365.1 Bombus soroeensis | reverse complement strand
TGTGAAAGCTAAGATCCAAGACAAAGAGGGTATTCCTCCAGACCAGCAGCGTTTGATCTTTGCTGGCAAACAACTAGAAGACGGAAGAACTCTTTCAGATTATAACATCCAGAAAGAGTCCACGCTCCATTTAGTGTTGAGACTTCGTGGAGGAATGCAGATCTTTGTCAAAACACTTACTGGTAAAACCATTACCTTGGAAGTAGAAGCTTCGGACACAATAGAGAATGTGAAAGCTAAGATCCAAGACAAAGAGGGTATTCCTCCAGACCAGCAGCGTTTGATCTTTGCTGGTAAACAACTAGAAGACGGAAGAACTCTTTCAGATTATAACATCCAGAAAGAGTCCACGCTCCATTTAGTATTGAGACTTCGTGGCGGAATGCAGATCTTTGTCAAAACACTTACTGGTAAAACCATTACCTTGGAAGTAGAAGCTTCTGACACAATAGAGAATGTTAAGGCTAAAATTCAGGACAAAGAGGGTATTCCTCCAGACCAGCAGCGTTTGATCTTTGCTGGCAAACAATTAGAAGATGGAAGAACTCTTTCAGATTATAACATCCAGAAAGAGTCCACGCTCCATTTAGTGTTGAGACTTCGCGGAGGAATGCAGATCTTTGTAAAAACACTTACTGGAAAAACCATTACCTTGGAAGTTGAAGCATCTGACACAATAGAGAATGTTAAGGCTAAAATTCAGGACAAAGAGGGTATTCCTCCAGACCAGCAGCGTTTGATCTTTGCTGGCAAACAACTAGAAGATGGAAGAACTCTTTCAGATTATAACATCCAGAAAGAGTCCACACTCCATTTAGTGCTGAGACTTCGTGGAGGAAGTTCTAAGCTAATTTAAGAGTACAATCTATCAGAAATGTTTAGTAAAATTGGTAGTATTGATAGAGTTATTTTAGTTTACCTTTTTTATGCTTATTTCATATTTAGCACTGCTTCTATAAACTTAGCAATGTGTAATATCAAAAAGGACAAGTTGTAAGAATGCAATTGCATATGTACATTTACACATTCTTGTAATGCAATTTTGTTCATTAAATATTTACTAATATATTTCTGGTATAGAGGTATTTGTGTCTTTCCTCCCTTATTTAATGGAAATATTGATTCAAATATTATCTATTATTAATGTTGTATTATATATTTTCCGGTCTAATACTGCATAGATCAATATATCAATTTTGTTTTGATACTTAATTTGCAACCTTTGCTTTGATACAATGTTACGTCCAAACGTTTTCTATATATTTACATATTTTAAGTACGCATATTGAACAAACAATTAAAAAATTTTGCCTCGTTTTCCTTTAAATTGGTAAACATGGAACCAAATGCTGTTTCAAGAAGTCTGGCACAATGAAAGAATTTATCCGACATATATATAAAATAACGCATTTTTCTATCGATAGAAAAGTTTTTTAACGATGGTTTTCTAACGATAGAAAATACATTTTTCTATCGTTTTGGTAACAGGTTACCATACTTATGGCTGCCTTTGCAACTCAACAAATTTACGATATGAAAGCAAACGCAAGACGTGGCGGAAAATTAACACAAAACGCTCGTATGGATTGCAAGAATATCAAAGAATTGCAAGGTACTTGTTCCGGGCTTAAACGCATAATGCGTAATTAAATATATTTAAAAAGCAAATATGCTTTTGAAAATAAGTATTAAAATCTATGTTATATCATATCATACACAAAGAAATGAACAAAACTACTACTAAACGAAAATTTATCGAAAATAATGTTCTAAATTCTTTTTATAAATTCTTTTCTAAGTAGCAAGAATAATTTGTGACAATAGAATAGAATAGACGCCGAGTTCAGAGTCCTGTATTAGAGGCTAGGCATTAACGTAATGTATAAAACTTGTGATCACTTTCTCTTATAACAAACTGAATTACTTGGCGAGCGAAGCCGTTCCATACAAAAGAATATTTTTAAAAAGAGGCGATTCTAGTACGTGTATACATAGAATTATTTATCTCTTACGGCCGTTAACAAGATCGCATTCTTTTTAATTATCACAATGCAGCATATATAATTAATGAAAGAAAATTTTCATTGTTGTTAAGGTAAGCTGTTGTTATTTAATCGTAAGCGTGTCTTATTTCTCGCCGAAGAATATAAAGCACTGTTCATATTATTTCGTAAAAAGCGGAAAATTGTTTAATTAAATGACTGTTGCTATACATATAGGATATGAATGGATTGCGGTATAATCGCAATGTGGAGGGATGAGTGAGTGCAAGAGCTTTTCCAAATCAAGTCCATTCTATGAATCCCTGGGGACTGCAACGACAATAAATATTATTATTATATACATGTGTATGTTTTAAAATGTAATTGCGTATTTAATTTCATTAATGGATTAATGCAGTTGTGCTCATGTAAGGTATTACTCTGAATGCACACGAGAGACATTTCACCGCGCAATCTCGCTGCTACCTTGTATGCATTTCTTTGTTTTCCTATAAAGAATAATACAAACGGATATACGATCGCAGCGGGATCGCGCAGCAAAATGTCACTCGTGTGCATCGATTATTATTCGCTAACGACGATAACAAAAATTATTTTCAACGATAAATCAATATCAAGAACGTCTAATTTCAATTACATACAACGAGCGAGCGAAATAACAATAAATTATATTTCATTCTTGCTTGCTACGCTCAACGATGATTAGTAATAGTAATTAAATGTTCATCAAAATACGAGTCATCAATTATACACACGATACTTACGTCAGGAATAAACATCGGTCCATTTCTACATTCGGTATAGACGTACAATACAATTCGCGATATTTTTAAATACTGTAATTATTATCGCGCCTTCTTTGTGTTTCTTATCTGGTAAACTCGGACAATGCGTACGCCTAAGAAGCTTAATAAGAAGCGTAGGTTCGTTAACGACTCTTCTCGCGACTTTCTGCAGCCCTTCAAGGAAGGTTCGTTCTCTTACGGTTAATTATTATTATCCGACCGCGTGAATCGCGTGACCAGCGTCGTCCCACAGCTGTGAACCCGGAACCGCGTGCATATTTCCTACATAAAGGATTCCTTTCTTTTTTTTCTTGCATTTTCTGTGGAGTTCTTTTTTTTTTTCTTCTTCTTCTTTCTTTGTTCGGTGAGACTCGATCGACGTGACCACGACAATGTGGCGATCGTTAAGATCGTCGACCAAGTCACGGGCGAAATACCGCGGAACAAGTGAAATTGTATCGCGTTGAAACGTTCCAAATAGAAAGTGCTGTGCACAGCCTCGTGATTGCTACACCACCTCTCCGCCAAACGTGTCCGCGTCCGATCGAAATGGCAAAATCCAAGAAACGATCCTGTCAACGTTAAGCGAGCTGTTTATTTGCCAAATAACTTGAGAAAACTATTGGGTTGGCAACTAAGTGATTAGTTGCCAACCCAATAAAAGCACAGGACGAAAGTAGAGAATATCGAACAAACGAGAAATAAGAGTAATAAATGTTCAACGTGAAAAGAAAGAATACATACGTATGGTATAATTGTGATTAAAAATTTGAGATGAACAAACTGATAAAATAATAATGAGTTAGATATATGATCTAAAGAAAATAGTGTTGAATATTTGAAAACACGATAATAGTAAAACGTTAAAATTGAAAGAGAAAGTAGAAAATTACCTGAACTGTGATAAATATGGAAAAAGTAAATAAAACGGCGAGGAACGGGTTAATAACGTTATTGGTCATTTGGAATAGAAAACGATTGTGTCACAAAATTACGGATATAAGTGTAAATGTTTACTTTTTTATTCTCACGTTTCTGTGAGAAGATAATCGTTACTTTTGCACGCTTTAAGGGGAAAACATTACGTAAATTGTGCTCGTTTCTTGTATAATTTAAATGGAGTTACAGTGAAATCCCAATCGATCATGTTTAAAGCGATTGTTACGTGCAGAGTAGATACGCGGAACGATGAAAGTGCATAACAATAAAATGTGACATTAAGACGTATTTTTTCTTATATAAAACGTTCTATTGCGTTTTCTTTTCGATCGAAAAAATGCCAAGTGGGAACAGTATATCGCCAATATGTTCATTCGCTGAAAGACTGATTCTCTAACGCGACAACAGGGAAGATTATCTTTTTTCAAAAAAAATTAAAATTCTCTTCACCTTCGTCTTCAATATCAAAGAATCAAATCACTATACACTCAACAAAATACTACTATTATATTATTATTATTTTTTTTTTTATTATTTAATTCGTACTTTACAATTTGCCCAGCTGCACATTCCCTAAATTTTTCTAGCTTAATCGCTAAATAACATGTGGATGGCTACTCCCAGCGGGATATCATCTTCGAGTTTGACTATTTCATTTCTTTAGTGAGGTCAGTGGGGTGACTATTATATTAAGATAAGATTTTTCCTCACCATCGGTATTTAACGTATATATTTTCAACTTACATCTATACGAATGAACTCAAACAATAATTTTTGCACATCTGTTTCAAGATAAAGCATAGTCCGTGATACAAGATGTGAATATCTCCGGAAAAATAAATTCCATTTACGAGTGAAAGTACATACAGTATATGTGAAAAACGCTTTTATCGAATAGAGTAGTGAGCTTTTTCATCTCTAAAACAAATTCGTCATTGAACACTCTGCACTTCATTCCATTTTAAATATCTTCATGTGATTTCTAAATTTGTTCTCTTAAAATTATTTGAACTGTTTAGACTCGTCTAAGCAACCGGATCTTTAATAGTCTTGATCCTCGCGATTTTCTTCACGTGGAATCCCCTTTGCGAAATATCTTTTTCCCGCTATTCAGATGCGATCAATCGAGGCGAATGCAGAACCAAAAGGTCGTGGATTCCCACGTTGCGAAAATTACCCTTGGATAACGGCCATATGTGAAATGTTAGTGATCTCGGTCGTGGGTGGTATCTACGGCATTCCGTTAGACGTTGCACCCACCTTTATTCTATAATGTGGATCACAGTTGCGGAAAACGCTTTTACACGCATCGAGTCTCTCGTACTGTGTGTCTCATCGGTGTATCGAACACAGTGCACAATGTTTTACGTAACTCTTCATTCTAAGAAAATTGTTCTAACCCACGGTTTAATCGCTGCTGTTTCGAATTTAGCCGTTTCCTTTCGCAGTTCTTCGAAAGTTAATTTCCATTGTTCGATGGTAAAACGCTTACGAAGTAAGATATATTATTATCCAAATAAGTTACTACAGTTTGTTACGTTCGGGATAGAAGGTAGAAGAAATATCATTAAATTTCCGGAAATTTCACGTAGAAGTAGGTGATTCGATCGTACGGTATCCTCCGGTTATAAGAAGAAACTGTTGCTTGAAATACCAATTTACTTTACCGTTTATGACATTTTAATTTGCAATCGCGCTAACTTCGTCGATTAAAATTTATTCGTTTCGATCAAATTTCTACTTTATATTTGCAGCTTCGACGTATCGAGCTTTAACGAGCCATTCAAACACCGAATTTCACGATGATTCTGCAGTTGATTCTTAGGATGTGAAATTTAATTTCTGAAATCGCTAGACGATGAAAACTAAGTGACTCATAGAAGGTCTATCTATATAGAAGGTCTAACACATAAAGTTAACGATTATTAGAACGACGGGAGAAAGTACTATGCGACACATTCTCGATATAATTAAAATGCGAGGCCAAGATCCTCCCGATAATATGCATGTGCTCAGCAAGTTTCACACCCGGTAGCCCATTGAATTCAAAACTACACATAGCTCGAAGCATCTTCAACCATTCTACGCATTCGTACATTTTACGATATACGACAAACCTTTTAACGTTTCCCGTGTTTCATCGTCGCTCGACGACGATCCTTATTATACAATTGATATTCATCTTTTACAAATATAATAAGAAAAATTTCGCTGAATCGTCTCTTTTACATTACCTACAGATTAACATCATAATTATATTTTCTACGTATGCTTCCTTTTCCTACTATTCTGTAAGTGTAACGTGGTAGAAATTTGTTGCGTGAAAGAAAAATGATTTCAGAAGATATGGACGACGTACGATCTATGTCGGGGCAATGAGCAAAATTTTTCGCTGGTACCGTTATACTCGAAGCGAGAGTAAACACGATAGTACGAGGAAGGATGTACGAGCGATTCAACGTCAGTGAAAACGCTAATTATTACGGTGAAATCATTAATTATGTCGCTCGTATCCCGTCTTCGTTTCGTATTTCTTTTTTTTCCCTTTTCTCTTTAAGGCTGCTCCCTTCCTCGTCTCGCGTCTCTTTGCCCCCGCGGTCGTTTCCATCCTTGTCCCTCGTGCCCCTTCACGCTCTTCTTTTTCTAAGCTTCTCTTTCACCGTTGCATTCTTTTGCTACGTTAATTATGCGAAGGACTCCCACGACTCAAGAATGCCGCTCAAGATCATGAACTACGGTCGTGTCAGTCGACGACTTTTCTAATTATTCTCAACCGTCTTTATCCGCGTTTTCCTCGCTCGATTTTCACGCTTCCCAGCTGAATATAAAATCGATAGACGTTTGGAGCGGATCCTCCGTGAAATTGCCTCAAATTCGCTTGACATCGCACCTGATATTCGTAAAATGATTCCAACGAACGCTCTTTGAAATTTACATAAGGCCAGCCGTTCGACCACGTGAATTTATTTATTCGTATGACTTTGTTTATTCTTAAAAAAAGAGAGAAATATATATGTATATATAATCCATCGTTAATATTTTACTATACTCGTTTGCTCTTCTAACGTTTATTTCTACTTTTTATTTGGTCTCTCGTAATTTGTTTTTTGCAATTCCAAACATATTTATTTCGTTTAATTTCATTCAGTAACATATACCTTTATGTATGATGACAAAAATTTGTCACTGTCCAAACGAAACGTATGGAAACTAAGGGAGCGTTAAAGTTAAAAGTTACGCGTTCAATGTTACATTTCTATCGAATAACAATTAAATTAATGTGACATGATTTGGACGTTTCGTTACGAAAATTAGAAAGGTTTCGTAGTGTTCAATAACGTCAGATTTGTTACAGTCATATGTTCTTGACATAAAATATGACGTGAATTACACTTATTGCTGGATACCGTTCATCTATTTTTCACGCATGCACAGATTTCATGCTACATGGAAAAGAACGAAATGCTGTGAAACGCGAGAAAACACACGTTGACCGCAAAAACGGATGAACGAGCAGCTCTTTAATCGACAATGGCTATTTTAATAAAAACAGGTTGACTTTGCTATTCCGAGTTCGTTGTCGTCGAAAATGTAAACATTATTTGATAGCTCTTTCTTTTACTTCTTTCGTCTTTTAATCTTTCGCAATTCCTTCGCAAGATCGTTCGATTCGTATATCTGATAAATAGCTGTTACGCTTCCTTTTTTCGAGTTGCATTAAATTTAGATAACAGAAGCATTTGAATATTCGTTGTTAAAGTAAATGAATTATAGGTAGTAATTTTTGAACGTTATTATGTAAAAGAAATATTATATAAGAAATATTATAAACGAAATATTTTTATATGCTGGAACGTTGTTCGAATTTTTTTACCAAATTGGAACATAAGTGTTCTACTAAATCGATGCGACATAGGTTCACCGGGCTATTCGTGATCAGTGATGTATTAAAATTTAATATTACACGCCCACAGTGGCCCATACTTACCTGACCTTTGCCTAATTTGGAGATGCCACAGGTACGTCGAATATCGGTGATTCAACTCTAAGATTTCGTGAAACTAATATTGTAAAATCTAGGATCGTGTATATCCAATAACATTATACCTATAATCATAACTAAATAATAATCAAAATCGAAATAATAGTCTTATGAAATATAATTTACACGGATAGCGACACATTTCATTTGCACGGATTATGTCGTTTTAGATGTCGAAGTCGCAGTAAGGTTAATGACACGAGTCTGAAATAAATATTGTACATTGTACAATGTTGTATAATGAGGTGTGGATAGGTCGTGATGGTGTTGCTGCTGTATGAGATTTTTGTCTTTATTCGGGTTGCCTTCTTCTCACTTGGGAATCGTGGAGAAAAAATCGAACTACGAGTGCCGAGATTTAACCTTTTCGCTTCGGGTGTCGCTTATATGCGGCGCTGGCGAGATGACCTGTGTGAATTGCCTACCGATACTCGAGGATGAGTTAGTTTCTTTTCTTTTATTATTATTATTTAATTTGTACTTTAAAATTTGTTCAGCTGAACATTTGGTAACATCTTCTAGCTTAAAGATATTAGGATGAGTTAGTGGACGACATTCTAGCTGACATCCCTGATTTTATCTTACGTAATCAAGCGCGTTGAATGCACCGTTTTGAAAATAGAATGTCTTTGCTCGCTGCAAATTTGAATATGAATTCTTGAAGGACAAACTCACGTTAAGATTTTAGGGTATATCATTATACATAGGTACATTAAACAGAAAGGTGTTAGCTAATTACAAATTTTAAGCGATTTCATACGATTAGGAAGGTCTAACAATGCGAAGAAGGTTCTAAGTATTCTCGACTTGACCAGGTATTTTCATAAATTTATAGGGGTAAGCAAATATTGCCAGGTATATTCATTTTGACGATGAGAAAGGAAACTCATTGGAAAGATTAAGAATACGGATATACAATGTTGGAATTATATCGACAGCACGTACAGACAGCATCGTGACACATCTGCAGGTCAATTTTATTGAAGCGGAAGCAGGACCGGCGTGATCTGTTGCCGGGCTGGGTTCAAACATTTTGCGGGGCCTGAATACACGTTCAAATCCTACAATTAAATTTCACAAGGATGAACTATTTATTTACAAATGTTGTTACATATTATATATTTTTTATAAGATGAATATTAATACGTTCACGCCGGCGTGACCCACTGGTGGGTCGCACGTGTCTGTCCCATGCGGCGGCGGTGGGTCGCACTTGTCTGTCCCATGCGGCGGCGGTGGGTCGCACTTGTCTGTCCCATGCGGCGGCGGTGGGTCGCACTTGTCTGTCCCATGCGGCGGCGGTGGGTCGCACGTGTCTGTCCCATGCGGCGGCGGTGGGTCACACCTGTATTTCACAAAATAGGTAATACAAAATAGGTTTATATTATTTTATCTTAATATTGTAAGCAGACATACAATAGTAAAAACATAGCAATTCAATACTATAAACTTAACGTAACTATTTCCTTTTTCATGCAATTTTTTAAAACATGTTAGACAGAGTGCCAGCTGGCCCTTACAACGAACGTTATGATCAATGTTTCTTATAGAAAAATGTTCATAGAATTGCGTGCGATGGTCAGAATTCGCGTCAGACCTCTACTTTTTGAGAAAAATCGAAAAGAGTACAAAATTAGGGCCAAAGCTGGTTCCGTCAGCTTTACTTAACATTTATAAATATATGCAAATTGATATTGTCAAACTATTGTATATCAGTGTATTCGTTGAAGTCCGCGGAATTCATTGAACCCAACAGGAATCGTATAGCTTTTATAATTTTGCTATAAATTGAGGTCAAAGTTGAAAAATTGCGGTCGTGTCAAACAGTCTAATGTGACCCACCGCCGTCCCACGAAGCAGACAGTGAAATAATAATACAATCCAATAATAATATCAAATAATTTTTCTCATTTTATTTTGATGCTAAATCTTTGATAACATCATCAAAATCTATTGAATTTGCTACTTCACTTTCTCTTGACAGAATAGCCAGAGATGAAAATCTCTCTTGGCTTATCTATAACTGTAGATAATTTTCGTAGACCGTGGGGCCTCTCAAAACTCGGGTCCGGGTTCAGCGCATGCGCTGAATCTGCCTTGCGCTAGCCAATTTCACCATATGTTTACATAACAGGAGAATTACTTATAGCAGGTATAAGCTGGAAATATTGGCGATTATCAAATCTTTGAAGAAATTTAGAATAAATGAGCGTATTGTTCAATACAGTAACCCTCATGGTGAATAAGATTGATTTATAACTTAGGGTAGCAAAGTGGAAATCTTTATTATGGGATTAAGTATACCTTACTAGAGTCTTCCGGTTAAATGTAAATGACGACGGAACTATAATAACGAATGAATTAACAATACTCGAGAAAAAGATATATTTGTAAGACTGTAAAGCCGGAGGTAAGATCAGATATAATTAGTGTTATATTGTAAATATCTGGAAGTGTTATATTGTAAATATAAGGGAGGACTGTCAGTTAAACGAGCCGACCGCAATTTAACTGTGTTTGCTCTTCAAGCAAATTATTTTTGAAACGAAATTTGTTCTCCTTAAAATAAAATAGCTTTATTATCGTACACTTGACAAATACTTTCCTATAAACGATAAATATATACGAACAATAGTAAGAAGATGAAATGATATATACGAACTTTGATCACGCACACCTTTCCAATATAAACTTCGAATAGAACAAAGAGTGGGTATTTCTTATATATCGAAGAAAGTTCAAATGGAAACGGAAAATTCGAATCTGAGAAAGAATCATATTATTGAAACTTTGAATACTAACGATTATTATGATTTACAAGGTCTAAAGGCAAATGAATTCAGGACAGATTGTTACCGCCGTTTCTTGTAATTTTCAACCGGAGTTACATAGTAAGGTTAACTTTTTGTGGTAACGTTCGCCGATATAAATATATAAACGAATTCCCTAGGAGATTACTGTTATTATTTTTTCGATCGGCATAATAGCGTTAAGCGAACGACGATTATAACTGACATACACTATCTCTTATACTTGTACTGATTTTGATACAACTGACTATTACAAATTCATCCGCTCGTTTCTTTATCAAACAAACCTACACGTTTAATCCATCTCATATGTATATTTATTATAAAACTGATACTACGTGAAATTAGTTTCTATTCACGTCGTTTATGATTTATTTAAAAAGAAATAATTATTGACAGATACTGCAGAAATGTGACAAAATTGTTGCAATTAATGTAAGAATTGAAATAACAAATATTTCTAGAATATGCAGTTATTTTTTTTAACTACACATCGTTATAAATATGTAAATACATTATGCTTTTGAATTATTTCAATTATAGCATTATGCTATGAATTTTGTTATTAGGTGGTACAGCGATACCAACATAACTCTAAAGTAACGCCGTAAGGCGGTTCCGAGGTTGGTACTTGTACGGTTAAAGGGGTGAATTTTTCTCGAGGAAAAAAAAAGAAAATGGTGATATTGACAAAATTCCCAATCACTTAGTTGCCAACCCAATACTAACTACCTTAAGAGTTCAGTGTCTCGATAACTAATACGCGACCATGGAATAAATATATCTGCTTGCCGATTAATTTCCTTTGCATTCTTGGCAGTAGAGAGCGAAGAAAATAATGAGAAAAGATCGTGAGAAGGTACGTTCGAATTTATCGGAACGAACGGTTTTCACTTCGAATGCTTGCTTTGAACAAACGTGGCTGTGGCAGGCAACCACTTTCTTCTAGGAACATATTTTAAATTATTCAAAACAGTTCATAACAAATTTTCAGTAATTCATATTAAATTCCGCCGTGTACTTGACAAGACTGGAGAAAGATTATAACATTATTATGAATTGTCGTGAAAATATGAAACGTCGCATTTGCTGAATAAAAAACATTCGCTAAACTCGACAAAGTGGCCAAATTAATGTATCGAGTAATTTGCTTGAAATCTATTGAACGTATCAACCGACGGATCGACTAATTCATCGCCGGTTCTCGCTTGTTATTCTGAAACAGCCTGTACGCGCGATGATTAATGTCGGTAGTTTACAAAGCGTTCGTCCTGACTGGAAAGGTCGACGTTTCACGAGCGAACGCTTCGTAACTAAAAATATCATTCCGACAAATAACTTGCATAAATGTTACGTCACTTTAATGCAGCGTTAACGTAACGCGAATACCAGCGTGCAAGATACCGAAGGAACTGTCGATCATTCTGCCACGAGCACGTTTAAGATATCGTAGATTACGAAGGAATTTGCTTGCCGATCTGATAAAAAATATGCGCTTGTTGTACGCGATCGTTCTTCTCGCGGATAGCACATTAGATCGGAAATAGGGAACAGAGGATCGCGGATGCTGAGGGAAAATTTTCTCGTTCTCCTTGGCAGGCTTCCTTCTACTCTCGCGATGGCTCCAGTCCACTGACCAAGACACGGATGCCATGCTATAAAGCCGAAGAAAAAAAGTCGCGATCGTAAACACGGCTTGCTTCCGCACCTCGCGATAGTTCCATGGCGAGCGACGTTGCTTTTCGTGGAAGATCGCGCGAAGCGTTAGAAACTGCAAGGGTTCGTTGAATTTCCACCGGTGAAACTCGTCCGAGTTTCGAATTAGAATTTGCCTCTGCCGTCGCGACGATTCGCTTTCGATAATATTCATCTTTCGTTGTTACGACCCTACGAATGTCTATATGCATTCGTCAGAATCCATTCTCTTGACCTATGAACACATGTATACATGATAGGCGCTTGTAAAAATTCCGTTGCTGTTGCCTACTATTTATGGATGCTTACGTGCTCATGATATGTAAAAATATATAAAATATCGAAATTAAAGTGGTCATTATAATATTTAACAGGTGAAACGAATTTTTATTTAGATTCCATTCCTTTTATTACGGTCGTAAAGATACGAAATTGAACAAATATTCGCCGTTTTAGTGATAAAAGTTAAACACTTCGTCGGTGTTAAGCCATTGGCGTACTAATTATTTCGCATTAAACGTTCCGGTATATGCGTATCTTCACGGAAACTTTGAATCAGATAGCTCGCAACTGGGACAATTTTTCCAAAATTCCCACAGTTCTCGTTTAGATTATCGTTATTTGCGCAAGGATTTGGAAGGAACGACGATAAACAAAACGTTTAAATTGAAGAAACGGCCACAATTTCGCATCGCTGACAGACGACTATACACGGCCATAAGTTAATACGTGGCATGGAAAACAATTAGTACCGAAACGGTTCATATCTTTGCTTGCTTCTTTATTTTATGCATTAATATCTCCTGATGACAACGAGGAGATTCAAAGGAATTATTTGAAAATGGGACCGTGACGCGAAAATTGTAGCAGAATTTTATGTAATCGAGCGCGATAATTGAGGCATTGGAACGCGATACACAGTGCAGATTGCAGCCGGAGGAACGTTTACGATGGAAAATCGGAGGACTTAGTTAGCGCGACATGTTTTCGACATGTGGCGGCGTCGACGACGAATAAATAAGGAGACAAGAACGTGTAATGACCCACACTCGATTATTGCGAAGCAAAAAGAGATAGGCGTGCTTCTCGCGGCGAAGAACAGGCGAGATAAAGACGAGCAGATAGAAAATATGGCCATGATATTTACTAACGCGGCCTCCACGTGAAAGTGCTCGGTCTTCGCTTTGCGCCGTGCTCGAGGAGCGCGTTCGGTGTCATGTAACGGGTGACATGACCGAACCTTTTCAAGAAAAACAAGATCATACCCGGCTCGTTTGGAAATGTCACGTTTCAAGCGTCATCCAGCCTCGATGACAGATAGTCGGTATTCATTTATTCCAAGGATTCTTCCACTATGTTCACCCTGATGGCTGCTACACCTGGCGGACTGAAGGGCAACTAGGATGTGAAGCAAAAATAGGACGGTCGAGTTAGGAGAGATTCCTGTAGGATGGAATATGACCTAAATAAGAGAATCGCTTTGTAGAAGCGCGGACTCCCTTCCTTAACAGCTGTAGGTAAATTCTGCAAGTATAAATGTCATTCAACGTATTTTTAACTTATTTTTCACTTCTGAATATGTTTGTGAAGTAAATTATTTGAATTTTTATGGACATTGGTAATTATGAAAAGTTTGGCAATAATTATAAAAGGTTTGGCAATTTAGCGAATTATATTAGTGCCGATCATTTTTTTTAAAGTAAAGGAATTTTTTATGTATCTATAAGGTAAGTCACTTTCGAAACTTTACGTTCATGTTATTATTATTATGTATATTATTGTTATTATTGTGTTCAAGCAGAACCACATTATTGCAAATTATAAAAAAACAGTTATCTTTAAATTAAAAAGGATATCTTTCTCTTTAGTCGATATATGTATACGTTTTCTCGGCGCTTGCTGGAGAAGGGAAGGAAATAAATATGCGATATTATGACTATATATATACTGATATTTTTGCAGCTGTTCAATGGACACCTGTAGTTCTTTCACCTTGCCCTGAAAAATTCATAATTTTATGTATCTGTAAGATCTATTTCACATTCGTTGCGGATAATCAGACGTCTGCTATATTCTCTATATGTATGTATCTCTTTTTTCCCGTACGTAATTGAATGGCTCAGTGAACCAAGCGTAACATTGGTCTTGGTTCACTTTAACTATATGATTGTTACCTAAAAAGTAGCTTTATTCAGTGAAAGTCAATTTCTACGTAAATAATGACATCTACGTCGATATACAGTTTACAAGAACCACATATATCTGAGAGACTGTTATTTACGGATTTTTAAATACATTCGACAAGTTTTACATCCGCCATAAGTTTAAAAAAATGTAAAACGCCTTTAATTTTCTTCCTTATTCATTATTTATTTAATTTCATTGTATAATGAAATCTGCGAGAATTAATAATTATAATCTTTTGAAAAATTTCATGTTTTGGAAATTTATAAGGATGAACTGTTTTGAGTAACGTTGTAAGTAATATTTTTAATTTTTCCAAGATAAATAAATACACTTCGTTGGCAACAGTATCCTTGCGTTTCAACATTTAAACTAAGATATCTTGAAAAACAAAAAAAAATGTCTGTTACTCAACCAATCTAATATAGTAACGCTTGAATACACTTCATCAACTAGTTTGTGTCTAAAACTTCGTCGGCTATATAAAATACATACGCGCGACAAGTTTATTGAACGGATAACGAGGGAAAAGCAAGACTGCAATTTTCTTCAATTACTAAAACTAACATTACCTTCCTTTCTACATAACATATGACCGAAATTAGCTTCACATTTCATGTAATATAATACCCTTCATGATATGTACAAGGAATATAAAAGTTATATAAATTTGAAAAACGATTATCGATTATATTAAAACACAATTGTACAGTTCGATACGATATTTCTAGAGTTACCTTATCCAATTTTTCAATCTCATTGTCAGTCTCCTCCATTTCCAGCACTGGTTAGTGGACCATTTAAGTGTACCAATTTCACGTTTTCACGCTTGACCAAAAGCCTCGTGCAATTTACTAGTCGATTCGACAAACGTTTTAACCATCGTTCATGTTTTCCGCCTTTTGCCACCGGTATATAGGATTCTCTCCGCTTCTCTCTTCGAAGTATTATTTTGTGGATGGTCCCTGTCAAGTACGGCTGTAAAGGTAATTCGTCCAAAGAATTTCGATGAAAATATTCGCTGGCAGCGAGATATCCTTAAGGTCTCCTCGGTGCTCCTCGCAAACAAGGACAGAAGAGAAGGGAATACGAAGTTGTACAGGCACCTTTCTCGCGGCGTTCGCCATGGAATGGCAAAAAGAGAGGAGGCATTCTGACGTCACATTGGTTGGTCGGTAGTGCCGCTAGCCTCTCACTTGGCCGGCGACGTTCGGCATGCTCGCTTCGTTTTGTATGTAGTCTCGATCCATTCGATTTCGAGGTGAATCGATTTCGTTCGATTGCCATTCGGCGATCGAGGTCCGCCAGCCAATCGGAGCTAACCTGCGAATTTTAGGCCTGGTGCACGCGTGCGACAGTGCGACATGTAACCGCGGACCACAGCTGTCTGTCCTCTAGAGTACCTATACGCAAAACAGTGTGGAAATAAACTGTCAGTGAAGTTCTGTTTTCAAAGTTTCTTTGACGGTGGTTTCTTTTTCAAGCCGGTTCGCCAGTGTGCGCGGCTGATTATATTGTTATATCGTTGTGCCATGACACTCTGGATACGATCGTGAACGGATTAGGTGGCAGCCGCGGTAAGTCCAGCTTCTTCTTATCACTGCGCTTCCGCTTTTATCTCTCACCTCGGCCGCTTTCCTCGTGGTCTCGTTTCGCGTCTCTGTCATTTAACGTGTATATACGCAGGATTCATCGTTGATCGTGCCAGGAAATGAGTATATGGAGAGTTTATCGATGTTGGAAATGACAGACATAAAATTCTTAGAATATTCTGACATTTTGAGAGGACGTAGTTGTGCAGAAATGTCAAGTATAGTGTAAGACGACTGTTACGATTACTATCATTATTATTATTATTATTATTATTATTATTACTAATGAATAAATAAACCCATTATACATAATGCAATAGATAAAATAATTAGTTCTAAGCGAAAGACAGATACGCATAAAAAATATGTCTAAAGATGACATAAGAGGCAAAGAAACAGTCCATTTGGAGAAATTATTCATATTAATGATACTATGACTACTACATACAATTAGATTGTCTATATAGAGTATAACCTAATTCTTGAAAAACTACAAGTGTTTGTTTGGACGTTTCATTGCAAATATAGTAGAATTTGAGGTTAGTTGTCGATCGCTCGACTATGTGATCACCAAGAGAAATTTTAAAGTAAATAGGAAAATTTTTCAAGAAATAATGTATGAATTTATGTAATTTAATAATTACATTAAATAGTATAAATGATTTCTATAAAATTGATATAAAAATAAAGATAAATTATATATTTATATAAATAAGAATTATTATGAAACGTTATATAGCGTGAATGTTTAGAGTTTGCTGGTTACAAACTCTTATTCAAACGCAAAAAAATTAATTTTGTCTTTCTAAGCAGTTTGCGTTTATTACACTGAAATTCTTTACAGAAAAAAATAAATGACTATGTAGAAATTACTCTTGTTGCTTACACTATACTTGACTATACGATGCGTTCATCATGAAGAAAGTACAATTAAGAAAGGAATCTTTTTAAATTTGAGTGGCTTTTGTGTTGATTTGCAAACGTTACTTAATAACTGACTTACGTGAACGAATCTGTGGACCATTGACCTTTAGATGTCTGTACATTGAAAAAGTGTCTAAAATATTCTTTCATCATCACAGTATGAATAATTGATGGTAAAGATCGACGTCGACTAAGAAGAAATGAAATATTTATTATAGATTCAATTTTATGTCGATGTTAAGTAAAAACGATTGCAATAATGATTATTAAAAAGTATCGATTAATACTTAACATTTATATCTTTCAAAAATGCGAATTAGCTTTATTATATAATTACGAAATATTATACAGTTTTTAATAACAACGTCGTCTTAAAATGACTGAAGGAAACAACACAATGCGCTGAAATTTTACATTTTAACGCTCAGGTGATAAGTAAACTCTTATGTCGGTCATTTTGCATGCATTCCTTCAACGCGGAGAAACGCGGTCGCTTGTTTCACTGCTACCTTTTGGTATTTCGAACAAGGTAGAATCACGTGGCTTCGACTATAGTTTAACCCAAAAAGGAATATCAAAAAACTAGGTGAAATACATAAAGAAATATATTTTTTCATTTCTCAACTATTTAATCTCGGGAAGGTATACGAAACACAGAAGAATATTAATATTCGATATGAAATTAATAGATTGAGTTAATTAACTTGTCATTTTTTCTACTTTAATTAATTTCCTACCATTAATTCTTCTTGAATAATTCTCATTCTACGAAAATAGAACGAGAAAGGAGCACAAATAAAAAATAACTGTTTTGATATTAAAATAGGAAAAGATTAATGTTTCAATTTATCGGAAATAACGTTGTTCAAAGTATATTTTTATCCTCAATAACACGATGATACCGACGTAATATCATTTTTCTATTTTATGTGTATTTTTCTATTTTAGACATTCAAAGTAGATTAATAGGTTGTGCTGGATTCTATGTCTTTTTATTTATTAATACTGGTTCACGCGATGGAGCAGCAGTAATCTTTTCCCAAGCGGAAAATAGTATTCAAGCGTTTACGGATTTTCTGTATATCCTTTATTTTTTTCTTTAGATCATAGATAATGATCACGTGTACTATTACGTGAATACAAACGAAGAAACCTTCGTTGAAGTTGTTAACTCATCGATCCTGTCCCGGTACTTACAAGTGTTATTTTCTTCTATCCAGATTTTTAATAGAAAAGGAGGATATACCAAACACGCGAAACATAATTGTTGTAATTCAGCTATAATGCCGCTTGTGGCGATATTTCAAAAGAACGTCCCGCAGTGTTTTGTAACATTAAGTAAGATTTGTCGCAAATTACATAATCGCTGAAAAATTATCGAATTCTTTGGTAATAAGCCCATCTGCGTCAAGAATATTTCATTTAAGCCATAGAGTGACTTACTATGATTATTTAATATGCAACGTTTTCCTGCACGGTACATAATATGCATCTGTCAGAAACATTTTTATGATTGACGTAAATTCAATAAAAATATTGAAATTATACAAATTTACGGTTTGTCTTAAAAAAGAATAGTTCTTATTTTTTTCGTCAAACTATATATAGTAATATCTCATATTCGAATTTTTACGACACAATGGAAGATACGTAGCTACTCGTATGTCCGTATTTTTCAAATTTTATTGTATTCTACTGGCTTACTATTATCCCGAAACCAAACCATTTGTTATAATAATTATTATTCCTAAATCGTAGAATATTAGTTTTCTAATTACTCAAAGAATATGTAGCTATATATATTTTGTCATTTTATTCTGTTATTTAAAACAAAACAAACATCTTACGTCATTGCTTAGAAATCTGATAAATAAAATACCAGAGAAAAAGATACAACAAGACATATGATGTTTTTCAAAAGCCAAGGAAACATTTCTGCGAGCTTTATCCTACCAAAGAAGATATTCAAAAATGTATTTCACAATGAAAATAATTGTACAACTATCAAGTATCCTATGAAATATGCAAGTGCAAGAAATATATTTACATGTATATATGATATACAGAATTTTATACGATAAATCCTTCTCGAGCAATTCAATTAAAACTGGCGAACGAGTGCTCTTCCTATGGTAAATCCACCGATCTAGTAATCGTAAAAGGAATAAGGGGTTAACGGGTTAAAACAAATTACCGCGTTTGAACGGCGGTTTAGTGTGAGTCGTAGTGTGAGAATTGACTTGGAATCCGCGACGAACATTTAACGAGGTCGTCTGCAAATTTTCCATTCGTTATTACTCTGTTACCAACGCAATCTCAACATTCTTCTCGATCCTCCTAAGCGTTAATAACACATAAAGAACAGAAAAAAATAAAAAAGGAAAAAGATCAAACGAAAGCAATTTTTGTCTGCCTTGGTAGTTAACTTCTTAGCCGATTCTCGAACAATTTGCCGCTCCAGCTTACCTCCAAGCAATTCCGACGTTTTAAGATCCATCAGATCGAACCGCAAACGTTTCTCGACCATCTCAAGTTGGACAGTTTTAGAAGGTCGAAGAACTGTTAGCCTTCGGTTAACAGTTTCCCATAGCACATTCAGAGCAGTTCGATTCGTTCGATTTGTTTCGTTCGAGACCATAACTAACGAAATATCTAGCGATCGGTTTCCGTGAATCGCATCACAACCTTCGGTATCATCGATTCCACGATATCTAGTAAGTCCAGTTTGAGTAAGTATCCTGACTCCAAGTGGATTGACCTCCGCCGTCAGGATTCGTGATAGGAATAAATTTCTCGTTCAGACCTACACTATGTGTTCCCACTTGAAAACCACGTCGAATCGTTCTTGTTAATTTCGGATACTATTGCGTCGCGGTCGAACTGGAATATCACGTGTCAACGGTTTAACTTAACCCCCTTTGGCTCGGGTTTTTTCGTCGTGCTTGAACAAACGTTGCCGTAACAGTTCTTCGGCGACCTGTCTGCGAGTTACGCGTTTATCTTGCACGTCTGCACGAGGCATACGGTATTCGAGTAGAAATCTCTGATTTTCCCGTGGTCGATTCTTATTCACGTGAAAGCAGCAAAGGATGGATATTTTTTAGGTCCAACCGAAAGGTGCATGACGAAGAACTGGTACTTCCGAAGAATACAGTGCATTAGTATTCTGGAAAAGGTATCCGTATGTAAATCGTAGTCGAAGTTATAAGTAGCCTTTGGGTAAACAAACTGACCTAAAAAAAGTAGCAAATACGAGATGAAACTCTTTCTGTTAGGACATTCTGATGGATATTCTTATCGCACGTGTTATTTTTTATTCTCTCGTTTTTTGAAACTCATTTTATTCTTTTTCTTTTTACGCTCGTTCGGTACGTTCGTATTGAAGAATAAACAGAATATGCGGAATAATTTCGTTTCATTTTACGTTTAGTATTACTTACCTTACAGTGTAGAAATTTTTTGTGTCGCTTTGTAGACACAAATAGTAAGACTCGCGACTCGTCACAATTGACACGAGAAATTGCACGTTGGAGGGATAAGGATTTTCGATGAGATCGAGCTACAGCGATCGACCGAGCTGGCAGAACCGATTCGCTTGAATGAGAAAAATTATGCACAGCGATATTCTTTTCCTATTTATTGGATCGGAACGATTTACCGCTCGAAGTTAGTCGAGCGAAAGGAAAGGTTTCTTTCATTCTACATAGGCCTACAGTCGTTTTTCTTCTTAAAATTAAATGTCTACCGTGGTTACGCCTCAGAACCACCCGAGTTATCGAATATCTCTTTAGGAATAAAGCAACCATAAGGATGAAAATAGAGGAGAAAGCTTACTTTCGTCAATGCTTTATTGTTTAATTTATTTAAGGAAATGTACTTAATTAATTCTCTTAACGAACCAGCCGATCAGATGCAACCAGATAGTTAGAAAATATAATTGCACCTTTTCCGATGGAAATGCTTGAATAATTCAACTTTCTTGCCTGGTTCGCGTACAACGTTATCTTTAAAAACGTATGCGTGTATCTTTTCGTGTTAAAATATATTTAAGTATACTTCTTACATTATACTTTCGATTTTGCTCGTTAATAATATCGACAAGTTATTCGTTAAATTTATTTACGATTCTAATTTAACAAAACTTAAAGCAACTTTACATTATATTCACCGTGCCGTATAATTTAGATTCATAAAAAATTTCCTGGTTTATATATCTGCTATTATATTCGCACTCTTTTTTCACAATTTCTTTCAGATACTCTTTTAACGTTACTCGATATTTGTGGCTTTATTTTTGTTTCTGTTACTATTGCAACTGTTTGCGTATATATATTTAGTAATAGAAAAAATTATTCGTACGATAAGCCAGCTACAAATAACAATGCTTCTATTTCTCACGGTATATCTCTTTCCAATATGCTTCGTAATATTTATCGACCGCGATAAGATAAGGCAAAAATGCGCGACCATGTTGACAAAAAAATTTGTCTACAGTTCAGATTACTGTTTATCAAGGAGGACGTATAGTTTAGAAAATGTATAACGGTCTTTCTACCATAAGACGATAGAATTCAAGATGAGTAACCGCCAGTTGCGTCATCCTTGTCCGTTGATTCTTCTGATTCTCGACCGCAGAAACGAGAGATGAAGGAAATACGGTTCTAGTCAAAAATGACAGAGGATAGACTTACGAAACGTTAGACGTCTGTGGCAAACAAATAGCGGAATACTTGCGCGCATGTACGATGCATTTCTCGCGTATAACGCGATTTGCACATGTACGGACGAGAAGGATCGAAAGATCCCATAAAGTTGTCATGGATCGAGCAGGGCAAGATGCGCGCACGATAATTGTCTTCACACGGAAAGGCGCAAAGAAGTTAAAAAGCTTGCCGTTAGTTAGCTGCGGACAGCGCGATGTTAACTCAATAGGATTTGACGTACACGGAACAATGAGAACGCGAGACAATCGTGAAAGCATCGCGGTAAAATTCCCTCTGATTGTTTTCGTAGAAAGTAAACACAGTGGGAAGAGGATTCGAATTCTGGCGAGAGTGCGCGCGCTCTTTCTCGTGTTTCGAGAGGCGCGCAGGCACGAAAGGGACGTGAAAATTCGAATTGAGCGTAATTACACGTTACAGCTGTGGCCAAAAGAAGAAAGAGGTCGAACGTTCTCCGCCCGGAAACGCGAACACGCGACGAACGCTTGAAAATCGTCTCGACGGTGGTTTCCGGTCTTCTTCGATCACTTCCATTCCTCTGACTCGATTTCTTTTCTCTTTCACTTTCCGCCGAACAAACAGCCACCTGCTATGTTTTATTTCTTTATTTCTCGAATATCTTACATCTTAGATATACGTAAATTCGCAACTGATAAGCCAAGCTATTCTATCATCCTAAAGTTATATTGGATTGGCAACTAAGTGATTGCGGATTTTGTCGATACCACCTAATGACAAAATCCGTAATCAATTAGTTGCCAAGCCAATATAACTTTAGAATGATAGAAGTTAAACTGAAATTTTGTTAAATTGTATAGTACAATTTCGTTTATCCGAACAGCTCGTGTAACGAGATTTCACACAACAGGAGTTTCTTGATTCTCCTCGCTTTCATCCGTGGCAATAGATGTTCGCGTTCAGATTTAATGGACAGAAGATCAGTTTATTCGGTCAATCGATCACACGTAAACAAAATTTCATAAGTAAATAAAGTTTTTTGCTATTTATAGACCTCGTATCCTAATAGAAATTGGTATTGATGGATGTAAGGGAATAATAAAATTTCGTTCCATATTTGACGAACGATTCATTGGTGTTCGAAGCTCGAACGAAAATTGCAACAAACGGCAATTATCGTTTAAAGGTCGACGAAACAGGTTTCCCAGAGTCACGAGGATCGGATATATTATGCGAGTACGCGAAAAAAATGACCGTCTGTCTGGCTACTTTCAGAAGCTGATCACGTGGAACATATGACCCCGAAACACTATTATCATTCGTTGGATCAAAACTGTTTTGAAGCAACGATTTCTTAATTCGAAACGAGCAACGAAATAGCATCTTAGTCGAAATCATACACCGTACACGTTCCACGAATATTTGTCAGTGAATATTGAAAAAAGGAAACGGAAAAAAGGAACAACGCGCATGTTGTAAAAAATAAGTATGAGATCCATTTCCACGTGAAAGTGAACTCCGTTTTCTCTGTTTTCACACCGTTCTATTCAATTCCTCTTTAACCGTGGAAAAGATAAATTATTAACGTTTAAAGCTTAACGTTTGATCTTTGGCATGAATAATACATCTGTTTACCGGTGGCCGTGGTATTTCTGTGAAGCGTTCACCTTTGTGGAAAATTCTCTGCGAGAAGCCGGAGAATCCGCTCGTTCGTTTCAATCGAACTCGAACAAAAATTTAGACACGGTGAACAGAGCGAGTTCCTGGAGGAACGAGCGACGACATAATTACGCAATGTGAAACCTAGTAACCTTTTGTGATTCTATGCGCGACTGTGTTGGAAACGGATAATACAGCGTGTATTGTATATACTCCGCTTTGCAGCAGCATGGTAATAGCGAAGCGTCCTGTTAAAGCAGCTTGTTCGATCAACGAGTCACAACGAGAGAACAGCAGCGCGTGATGAAAATGACGAATCGCATCTTTTTTCTTACGATAAAAGCATTTCGCGAAACGTGGTACGAAACAAGCGAGAGATTTAATCGTCACGAGCTAGTCGTGAATAAAAATAGGAAAATATATAGAGCTCGTTAAAATCGATAATCGTGTTGTCACGAACGCTGAATCACAAATTAATTAATTTTCTATTTCTACTGCGTACAATTTATTATTTATTAATGCAAGATTAACGGCACTTTTTTACGAGATATCAATCAATTCAATTGTTTCTTATTTCTATTTGTACATGTACATTATATTACGATCGTATACATTTAAACGCAAATTGAAAGATTCTGTTAAGAATCGCACCGTTTTTGTAAATTATCGTGAACATAAAGCGAATGGAACGGTGTACATTGTGCTATATGTTTGTTCGATATGATTAAACCTTGACAAGTCAAAAAGTATGCGTGACATGGAACACGAGAAGCTTTTATTTTCGAGTTTGGATTAAGCATACGATACGTGTACGAAGGAATGAGAATTATATCTGGTATTAATATACCGCTAATCTGAACCTTCACTCCTTGAAAGTTGCGAAGGTTGACTTGTTCCCACTTTTGTTTCGATGTCCTCGCGTTTCACCGCATCGGAGAACAGCTATTCATCTCGTCGCGTTCGAATAAAAAAATGATAGAACTGTTATCACGGTTGCGTCAAAGTTGAAAATGCATGCGTTGGAATGCTAATAAATAATTGTCTTTCGTCTATAAGAAATACGTCTATTACCGTAAAATGTTCACCTTGGAAACAATTGTCTACTGAAACGATGCGAAACACCGAAGCAATGGGAAAGTTAAGATGCATGAAAACGAATGTATCTAAAGCAACGCATCGAAAATTTTGGAGTAGAAACTGCATCTACCGCAGATAAATATCTGTATATTTTGCTGGTGAAATCAAATAAAATAACGAGCTTTTCGAACACATTATCATCCATAGAACGTTATTTAAGATAAAGCAATAAAAGTAAGTAACAGGCAAACTAAAAATTTTATTCGAATAATTTTTTCGATGAACGTGTATCTCGATAATGCTCCATACCAACCATAGTATAATATGCGTAAATTATTTGCGATAGCAGCTCTTTGGACTTGAGTGATTCAAAATATTATTAAACTTAATTGATCTGTATAAATACAATGACTAATTGGTATCGTTAGTTGCCATTTTCTATTACCTTTTTCAGTTAGATAATCTCCCCTATCAATCAAAGTGTTTTTCATTCGCGATCGTTTCTCTTTTCATGCCTTGTACCTGTGTCAGCTATTCGATGGATGTAATTCCTCGAGAACTTTCTTTGGAGAAAGAAACTTTTACATTACGTAGATAGTCAAAGCTAAAATTATCAAAATTATGTGTATCAGCACAGAGATAGACTCGTCACAATTTTTCTAAATTCACGACTAATGGTTTGCTTGAAGAATATTTGAAAACGCTATATTCGGATATTCCTATATGGAGATTCCATAGCTTCAAAAATATTTCATCGTTTTAAATCGTTCAAAGTGGCTCGTGAATTTCTTTGTTGGACCGTCATCTATTTTGTCGCGAAGATCCTGTTTGGATGTGGCGTAGACTTTCGACAGCAACCGTTAGTCACTCAGAAAATCTTAATAAATGGTATTGGGTTATTTAATCGGTAGGTAACGTTACTCGGCAAATAAAGATTCCGATGTTGACGAAAAATGCAAATGTACGACTTTCTCTTTAAAACAGTAGATTCGAGGATGACCATTTACGAAGAGGGAATTACAAGATTTTAGGTTTTGCAAATCATTCAATGAATAATGTAGATTCTACATAAATGCGAATACAAAACTTTAAAAGTTACGAAACAGATTATTCCAGAAGATACGAATTATTTAGCAAAACACGTTGATTCATCGAATAGTATGGAAGATGCAATGGAAAAGTTAACAAGCCGTCTCGAGTTTCTGTTTTACACGTTACGTATCGATTATCTTTAATCTTCTCTTACCGTTTCTCGCTACAATTATCTTTACCGATGCTCTTTCTCCATCTCATACGTTGCTTTCTCATTTTGCTTATTACATGTTTTGATCTAACATATACCTTTCACGATAATCAGTACTTTTATCGAAAGCTATTTGTATTTCCAGTAAAATCTTAGCTTCGTAATATCGTAAAAGATATAAAACCAGACACAAGAACCCATATATTTGTCGTTAATTAAATTACAACTCTGTAAAAGTACGTAATATCTGGAGATATATATACTCGAGAATGTATTTCATATCGCTAAACGTACATTTATTGGCTTATATACGTATGAAAAATAAGCTACACTAGACCGATTATTCACTGCTTCCAATTAGATTTACACCATGCAGAATTATTACATTAACGCTCGAAACTCATTCCTCAGCCATCATTTTTATCCGAATATAGCGTTCGTTTGACGCTAATGGAACATCTTGCCCCTCCTTCACGCGATCTTATGAATTTCATATTGAAGTTTGAAATACCGTGAAATCGATGCAGCAGTTGGAGCGTTCGTCAAGTCCACATTACGCCACACCTGCGAAGTGTGTCAATGGGCAAGTAAATAGTCGAATGCCATCGTGGTGTTCGTGTGGCTAGCCTACTCACGAAAAGGAATACAGAGGCAATAGTTTGGTTATAATTAATTTGGTAATAGTTAGTTTCGAAATAACATTACGATTTAAGATAATAATTCGATTAATATTTTCAATGGATTTCATTGTTCAAGCGTCTGATTATTCGAAGTTAACTGTAGAGAAGAAATCTTTTATATGTTCGTGTTGAAACACACACACACGTTTCGTTTCTACGAAAATACGAGATGGAGAAGTCCCGTAAGACGAAGTTGCATCGCGTTTCTTTCATCTATCGAGTTAGGTAATTAACACTGGTCTGGATGTGCTAGCGATTGGAATTGAGTCTAATGGCAATCGAGCGGATCTTTTTACGAACAGTCTTTTCACGAAGCTTCGAATCTCGGCCAGTTTTAAACGAATTTCGTTGAGTAACACGTATATAAAAGTAGGTATATCGTAATTACCTGTTAACATATATCATTGGATAACGAATAAAAAATAAAACGTTAAGTTCCTACGCACTCCATTTAAAAGAAGAATATATTTCCTCCGCTGTTGAACGTTACTCACATATTCGCTGTATTCATTCCCAGAAAGTCTATCTGCACGACGAAAAAAATATTCCTCGACTTGCCCCGTCAGATTTATTGCTCCTCGTTAAACGGAGCTAACAGATTTCCTAGGATTTCGCTACCATCGATTTTACTTCTCTTCGAAGGATTTATCGACTCAGATTAGAAGAGGAGCCCTACAAATTCACGGGTGAAAATCCTACAACAAATTCGTTGCTGTTCGAACGACTTTGTCGCTGGTAATTATCGTCATACCGGAGAAAAACAACTGTTATTCGAGACATACGGACGAATTTAAAAGCTACGAGGTGAAGACAAATGGAGATGACCCGTTTAGCCCCGTGTTCGTCGATGAACCGTTGGTCACGGCGAATGCTTGCAAGCAAAAACTTGGAAACGCGATGGGCGACCGGTTTGAATTCTCGCTATCGAGAAAGGAAACATCGACTTTCTTCCTGTCTCTATCTCCGTCTCTCTCTCTCTCCCTCTCTTAGTCGCAAAATTCTCTCGCTTTACCTTTTACGACTGGCTAGTCTGCTCGACGCGACAATCACACGCGAAAGCAATGTTATTAGCTGCATATGCTGTAACAATTGTTAAGATTATTATACGGAATATTGTTCATTGTTGGCTTTGCCTATTTCTTTTATATATAGGTATATGTTTGCAAAGGAATTTCTGATTCTGAACTGGTTTGGTTCTGAATCATAGCTGGTTTACCATTGTCTGTTTATAGAGGTCAGAATGATTAGAAGATCGCCTACTTAAGTAACTGTACCGCTCAATAAGGTATCGGGAACTTTGTAGGCCTTGAACGGCGTTCAGTTTAGCGAATGTTTGATCAACTTGTTGTTATATCAAATACTATCTCTTTTATATGTAATTGCTTTTGCTTTTCTCCTTTCTATTTATTTTGGTATTTTTAGTCTTACGATCAGTGTTTCGTTATTCAATTCTTTATATTAGGTTGTTCGAAAAGTGTCTTTCTTTTACAGACACGTCTTCTACAACAATGTCTTTATACAAACATGAAACCTAATCTGTCGAACGTTGTAAGAATTGATAGAACAAAATGGATCACACGTAATTCGGTAAAATAATGTAAAATGGAAAATGTTGTGCATCCACTATTTCCTTATAAAACGAAAGAAACTTATCGGACGACCTAATACTTCACATGTACTTTTACGTACACGCGATGATATCTCTACTTTTATATTTCACTTTCTGTAAAACCTATATATCTATTGCCTAGAAAATGATAACGCAATTGTACGTAAGTAGACGCTAATTTATGTGTAGTGTGACAGAACATGAGCAAAAACGTATAAGTATTTGCCAACATAAATTCTTTTCGTAACTAGTTGCGTGTTTTGTAATCGGAAAAAATTCTCGATAACGCGGTATAAAATGTTACACGATGATTACGGTTAAATTGCAAACGTATCGTCGTCCGATCGCAAACGGTTAGAAATATTCGTTTAATGTTTTTATCTAAACGCTATTCCCCTTGACTACTTGTTGCGTTACTATCCACTGACTTCTTGGTAATTTGCTAAAAAGTCTTAAAAAAATTGTAACCTTAAGATATTAATCTAAAGAAATAAAAACGATAAGGATTAATTAAGAGGTCATTCACTTTTTGCTCTACTTTGAATGTAGATTTCAGTTAAATTTAGATTTAGATAAATTTAGATGATTAAGAAATTTAGTTAACTTTACCATCTAGTTAATAAACGTTGACTATTCTAGGTCTAACAGTAAACGTAATTCTTTTGTGAATGAACATGTAACAAAGAGTATCGCGTGTATCAGAATACGCGTAGACACGGTGAACTACGATGAACTGCGTTATATAAAATTTTGTTCTACTGACCAAACGTGTTTTCCGCTATTTCTGCATATCGAATAGAATACGCGTGTATGATCATAAAAGGATGAACTAGTGGCGAAGGCTGTTAACCCTGTGTCCGGAAGAGAGCAGTGCACGAGCGGAGGCCATTGTCTTTACTTTCCGATTGCTAGACATTCGTGTAAGATCTTCACATATCACTGATGAATATATATACGTCAAACGCGTGACTAACATGAAGAACAACTTCCTTTTTAGCGTGGTCTTACGCTGAACTTCATTGATAATATTTTATTCCATTCTTCTTTGTTTAGGGGTAATTAATATGTTAAGAAAATTCTTCTTTTTTTCTTCCATTATTTATTTTATACGTAGATATACATACGTTTTTAAAATATCTCGTACATCGCATTAAATTCATGAAATAAGGATAAAAATTATTTCAATGTATATTTTAAAATAAATTATTTCTAAATAAATTTGTAAACAAATAAATAAACATAATGTATACCATGAAGCAAATCCACAAAAAGCAGCGCGCAGTGTAAGAAGAATTGCACGTTTAAACGTGCATATTCATTTTTATTGCACGAATATATAATAGACAAGACACTTGCAGTCTTTTTTCTTGTAGAAAGGTATGCCACAACGAAGCGTTAAATGAAATTATTTATTAAACAAAGTTATAGAAAAGCAAATATAGTGTGCACGCCACGTAAGAAACAGACAGTTCTACTTACATATGGTGGCCTCCTTGTTGACCCGAAGTAAACGGAGCATGACTGAGTTTGTTCGATGGCTGTGTAACTATCTCATGGTGTAAAAGACATCGATATGTGCGTGTACACGTATGTGCAAACTGTGTTTATTTGAGAAAAAGAAAGCACAGGGACAGGACAGCATTTAAATTTAGAACGTATAAAATATGCGTCTTTCTTTTCTGCTATACGGTTACGTTACATTTACATTTCATCGGATAAATAACTGTACTTGTAATATTGCACAAGATATTTTACGCAATGAAAGATCAACTTAGAAATATCGAAGATGTTACTCTTGATCACATTTTTTTCTATTTTTATTACGAACGGAGGAATTGAATTGCAATTCCCACAGAAATGCAACAGTAGTTTACCTTGAACGATGAAACTATATGTTTCTTGTCGAAATGTCTAATTTATGTCCCTTCGTGTACAACTGTACAAAAACTTAAAGATAGTTGTCAACAGGGAAAAATATCTAGTTATAAATGGTGGTAATTTCTTTTATGAGAATTATCAATCAATATGCAAATAATCCAAACGAATAATCCAGACTTAATAAGCACGAAGCATACATACATAGTTGATTAAACAGGATCTCGTTTACACATTTCCCGTTCGGCTATTTGCAAATGTTTACGAATACCGTAAAAGTATCGCTTTGCGTTACGTTGTGCTTTGCATTTGCAATGTACAAATGCCTTAATGGACGTAGCAGTACAGAGCGATGTTCTTCTTTCTTTCGTTTTACTTCGGATACACTTGAAAGTAATTTTGATGCAATTTTCTCGTACGGTTCTGCTGTTATAATTCTAATTTATTTACAATGCGAAGAATACGTTGAAAGAAATAGGACATGTCGTGTTACATAAAATACACAGGCGATATATGAATATAAAAGAATTATCTTGACATATAGTATCTATCGTATGCATGTGCCTTATTTGTTAACTACAGTCTTCTTTTTTTAATTACCTCTTTTAATTGAAATCCCATTGGAAAAAATGTAGACAAAATTCAATAGCCTAAAATCCCAATCTAATTTGTAGCATCATTTACATACAATTAAATAACGATATACGTAGAAAATATAAGAAACTGTAATGATACAGTATACAAAATTAATCAAGACAGTGGAAACCAGGAATACGGTAGATTTAAAGGAAGAGAACGCTTAATGTTACTAGGAATAATTATGAGAAATATGAATAAGAATGTGATTTTTATTACGATACGATCGAAAGATCCAAACATGCTAATGAATTTCAAAAGAATTTGAATAATTTCGCAATAATTTGACGGGTTTATCTCATTCTTCCAAACGTGTCCTAACGTATTTATGGACGTTGATGTATATAAATACATAATATACGTAGGAAAGACAAAAATCATACATTCAGCACAGTTCAAGCGAATGCGGGAATAAATGAGATACCGCTACGAGGAAATTTATAAACGAAACTCATAACTTGCGCTCATGCCACCATGTAATGATATTTTGTAATACAGAAGTGATTCTGCCCTCTCGCGAGCGTCTTCCTCCTCGAAGCGTTTTACAGCGAACAGTGTGCTGCATTGAAGTATTACGTGGAAATGCATAGTAATTTGTAATCGTGGAGTTTACCCGAGATTAATTTACAATAAATGCCGGCAGGCAATTTCGATCTCCGGCCAAATCGAAACGAGCAAGTCACGAGCGTTGACGCGAAGGAGAAATGGAAATCGATCGACCGAGGTTTAATTCGATGTTATCTCGTGCGTAAGGAGGAAATCCGGCTTCGGGAACTCATTAATCTATTTCTATTGGACGCGAATGAAAGCCTATACCGCGAACATATAAACAGAAATTAACGCTAATTTATCGGAAGACGCCGTACCTCATTGCGATCGTGACACGAACGTTCAAAACCATAACGTCGTTGCAATATGAACTGTGATACAATCTACCTTACTTCCTATTAATTAATATCGTAACATTTTATTTCAACATCGTAACATTGTATCGATTAACTTGTTAATTGCGGAGTTTAGTTTCAAAAATACTTTACGGGATGCGCAGGTAAAATCAAGCAGTGACGAGTATACGCGTCAACTACACTGAAATAAAATCTTGGATTGACATTTATAGACGTCGAACGCAGTTAACTGGTTATTAACTAAAATAAAGTACGTGTGATATTGTATAGGATTATAAATATACAGAATGTTTTAATTTGTAAATGCGAATTACTGGTGCTGTATGAGATATATGTTCAGACAGGAATTGAATGATTTAACTAGGTGTAATTAGATTTTCTGTAAATAGACGCGTAGAAGTCATACGAGAGCGACACGCATTTTCTTAAATGGAATAATATAGTTTTTAATTCACCAGACGTTTATTTCTCTATACAAAATTATTATCCCCATTCGTGTCAAAAAACTATTCGTCTAGTAGATATTTTAACTTTTATTTTGTAGAACCTATCGCATAAAGAAACAAGGGAAACAAATACAAAATCGTACCTTATGTGTTCCCTTGTATTTTATACGATAGATTTTACGAAATAAAAGTTCAAATATCCGCGATACTAATTAAAAATCATATGATTCCATTTAAGGGAATGTACGTCACCTTCGTGCGATCTTTACGCGTCTATTTATAGAAAAAAGTAATTACGCCAGATTATGTCCCCCTTGTGACCATTAAATTCTTGTCTGAACGTATCTTTATCCAGCAAATAGTTAACCAACAATTCGTATTTAGGAAATAAAATCGACCACTCTGTACGTGATAATTTTTGTAATTTACTCGATCATTTCACAGAAAAATTATATCGTTAGGTTTCCATTAATATTATAAATTCTTGATATTCTTCAGACACCATTTCCTTCGTGATATATGGTTTCATCAAGTGTATCCACATCGACGACTTCCTCGTATATCGTACGAACGCATCTTTCTATTAGCTCGTTCATTTTTATCGCTGTTCGTTAAAATTTACGAAGGACGTTAAATTAACCGGCAATAAAAATAACAAACGAGATATTTAAATCTCTGAAACTTGATTCGTTTCAATAAAAACGATACTTAAGAAATTTCGTCAAATTGCATCATGCGATCTGAGTTACGACAGTCGAAGAGTTGAAGAAGTATCTATTCCCTTTCGTCCTCCTAATAAATGCGATAGAAATAGAAACTGGAGAAAATTGGGCTTGTCGTATATTTTCCACATAGTCTTTGTACGTTATCGAAACGCAACTGGCCGATCGCTGGTATGTATGGAAATGTATTTTAAAGAGAGGACGCGAAGAAAGGCCGCGAGCGGCTGTGAAAGGAATAGAGAGGAAAGGGAAGAAAGGAGAGATCGAACTTGCGTAAAATGTTTGCGCGTATATATCCGCGATGCACGCCCGAAGTGAGGCTACTTTCTTGAAGCGAAGAAAGCCGTCTACCTACATCGTAGGTGGGAGTAGGTTAGGTTACATTATATGCTTGGATGCTAAGAAATTTTACCTTCCTAGTACATATATGCGGGTTAATAAGAACGTCAGAGGGCTTACATAATTTAACCAAACCTTGTGTACGTATTTCTCTGTTGAATAGGGACCATAGATAGACCGACACGCGTAACTACTTACTCGAGTACTTTAGAGGTTAGGAAACGTTTCGAGATGAATTCAGATGCATCGATTGTTCGTGCATCTGCGCTCTTTCGAAACCGAATCCGATATTGGATAACGTATACATCGCGTGAATACTTGATACAAATTATATTATCGAAACACTTGTGTTTGCCCTGCAGCGGCATTCTCATTCTTAACATTCTTTCACTTATTCGCTGCTGATTGATTTTCTACTACCTATGATATATAATACCAATAAATTTTCTACACAATCGTACTACACATATGTGTAAATAGATCTTTAAATAGATAATCGCTCGCTATAATATTCGGTGGGTGAAACAGTTTATCGAGGTTCTTCGTTTCCTTAGTTACGTCTGCGAAAATATAAAATTACGCTAGTATCTGTAATTTAGTTATTTATTATTAATATCAACGTAAGATTACAGTGTCAGGAACTCTATTTCCGCTCTTGCAATACGCATTAAGAATGTCCTCTTTCCGTCTGAAGATGCTTAATATTCGCGTTTAAGATAAATAATCATAATAATAAATTGTTTTACATCATTCGACAGAACATGGATTTCCCACACGTTATTTTAATTTAATTATATCACTTTCTATGGACGAGCGAAGAATACTCTCTTACACACAAATATACCAAATTACATTTTACATCGAAGGTATCGATTTCAGAACCTGTTTAAAATAAATACTTTTTATTTCTATAACTACGGCGAGAACTATAGGCATTTAACATTTTTTCTTCTTTCCCATAACATCTCGTGCATGTTATTTCTCTCGGAGCAACTAACGGGCTTAGTGTTCTCTTATTCAACAACGGAAGGTCGTGTGCGAAGTTGCGCTTCTACATTGTACAGTTGTTCGTTTCTTTTTTCATAATCGCTTCACAGATTGCATTCGTCACTTACACAGTGGAGAATGTCCGTGGCAATGTCCCTGGTCTATTCAGTTACTGAAAAAAAAAGTATCTTGCCTTACGGTATTGCATATACATTAGAGACTCAAGCCAGCGATAACGTAAGAGTGTAACGTAGTATTACATGGGATATGTAATCCGAAACGACAAGTATCACGCGAAATACGGAACAGTTGCTGTTCGTCCCATTTGAAACATTTTTTTTTATATCCATCAAAATTCTTGTTACGTACGTAAAGGTACAAGTGTTTGAACAAATTTCGAGCAATATTTTGAAATTGCTGTAGTCGAACTCGGAAGGAGAATTGCACGTATGTTCAAATTAATTGGATATCAGCGTTGAAGGGAATTCGTGCATAAAATCATAGCATTTAGCTGACTTTGGTTGTACGTTGAATTTACGATGTATCCGTGGAATAGTTTGGGGGAAAGGTAGGCGTGCAAAGTGTCGATCGGCTTGGACTCTTTCGAGTTCAATTTATACCATTCACTCGAGAATTGTAGTTGTGAACCCCACACGCGACTCACGCCCAAAGAGAATCAACTTTCATGGAGCGAGGAAAGTCTGTCCACCCAAGTAAGTAAGTATATATATACTTGCACAAATACTGGAAGCCAGATAGAATGCATATACAGCATCAGGCAACAATTTTAGACCATCTACGAAATAGAAATGTTCTGGTTTTATGAACGAACAGGAGTATATTTCATATTATTTTAATTTTATTATTAATTATTATTTCTTTAAAAACTATTTAACTGGAAAATTAATAATAGTTTCTATGATAGGTTTATGGGATTTGTTTTTCAAAAATACGTTTAATTGTTGCCATAAGACTTAGTAAAAGTAGATGTTTTAAGTGTTTTGCACGGTGCTGTAGATGCAGGAGCGGACGGAAGGCGGCCAGGTTCGCGTAACAACTTCGCCTGTCTTCTACTGGACCCGAGAACGGCTTGAGTTTCACGAAGGAACTCGTTCGTTTCTTTCCTGGCCAAGCCTTTCAGTATCGAGGTAAAAGCGAGAGAAAAACAAAATTATATTTGCACCTCGATCGATTGTGGAGGTAAGAAAGTTGTGGAGGTTATCGGGATGGTTTCTCCGCGTACCTACGGAATCTTGCGTTCCTTCTTTCAGCGAAATAAAGAAGCATGCTTACGTATGTTGAAGATGACATTTTAATTTTTTTGTCGACGTGGAATATTAAAGAACAAAAACAGATTGAGGAATATGTTGAGTCATATGCTTGAGAAATATAGTAAATTATTTGCCGTGAGACTGAATTAAATTTGAAGTTAAATTATTCAGAAAAAGAATAATTTAACGTTAACTTTTCTAGAATTTTATTCCTCTGATAATTAAACTTTACTAAACAAGTAATTTTTAATATTTGATCAGTTCCAATTCCGTTTAATTTCAATTTTTGTTTGTTAGTGGTATTCTTTAGAATATTCGATATATAATGAAGCAAAATGTAATAGAAAACATATTTTTTTGCGCAGACTTATAAATTCGATCGTCAAGTGCGCATTTAGAACAGCGAGAATCGCCGCACGTGTGAAAGTATCGTGAAATACTTTGATTTTAATGTAAAAGATTCCCAATGCCTGTCAGTCTACTTTGATACCTATAAAATGTTATGCATTTAATACAAACGAATCGTTCGCTCATTAGATTGCCAATTGTAAGAAATAAACGTGAAACATAGTGATTCTTAGTAGTATTACAAGTACCTGCTTGTATACAAGGAATATGCAACGTAAATAATTATTTTATGATAGGTGTTTTAAAAAGAAAAATTGTGATTTCTAATAAGTTTAAAAATGCAAAATCAATGTTTTCCTCATTTCTATTTTTTCCCCGTTTTTGATGGCAAATATACAGATATACACGTGTATATGAAGATATCTTGGGACACATGTTGAAATTAACGAGTGTGCAGAATTTATTCAATTCACTTCCTCGTTGTTAATTCTGCTAGTACACAAAAGCATTGTAATTGCTGACAATCATGGTATACTAAATATTTGTACTTACATGGAATGTTACGTCGATCTCGTTACCTCATTCACCGTCGAAAAACGATTTATTAAAACAATTAATAATACACATTTATTCGTTTGTAGATCGATAAGAATTTACGATATAGTATGGAATTTGAAGACTATAACGATATTTTTATATTATGTACGTAGGAAGTGCCACGGATAAAAGATATCTGTGAAATTAATAAGCGATTTCTCACACGATGCGATGCTAATCCGACAGTTTCCACTGAGAAAGAAGTTCTTCTAGACGAGAAGTTAATTAAGCATTTTTCGCGCTATCATTAAAAAGAATGAGAGCGATAAAAATGCGATTAGTAGGATGCAAACGCTTTGCGTGGAAACGAAGATAAATGACGTTTACGCTATGCTCTTCGTGCTTCTCGACAATCTTTTCTTACTTTTCTCTTTCCTTTCCTTTTTCAACGAAAAAAAACAGGAATCGCCAGTTTCTGAATCGAGCCGGTTATCTTCTTTGATTGTTTTAACATCTTCAACTGTTTCGGCTAGGTGAGCCGTAAAACAGCCGCTGATTTCTCCAGTTCTTACGAAATCGATACGTCTGTGGCTACACCTCGCCCACACGCTTTTTCCAACGAGCAAATGTGGCAAAATTGGCCATTAAGACAGAAATTATTTTGCGTTAGTTGCGGTTTGTGCTCGTTCTCCCTCCACGACCATAGTGGCATTCTTGTGGGAAACATTAGAGTCATTCCATTCCCATTGAGGATTCCACAATAGAATAACACGAGGAATTTATTAAATTAACGTTAGCAAATTGTGAGATTTCAAATTTAACTCGTTCTGAGTGATTAAATTTGTTGGAAATTGCTGGAATATGTACCGATACCGAAAGTGTTTTCACTAACAGTGAAAGTGATATGTTAAACAGAAATGCAAAAACGAACTCTTGAATATTCTTTTTCGAGATGGCAATTTATTTTGCAGGAACAAAGAAACCATTAGATATGCAATTTTATTGGTAAGAACCTGTGTGAAAGGAGGAATTGGTTGATATTTTTGTATTTGCGTTGTTGCTTTTCTACCAAGCTGTATCCGGAAACGGAAGTAGCTACGAAATTAGCCTGGCATTTACAAAATTCTCTTCAACGTTCGGAACTTATAATTAGTATTGGATTGTTACGCATTACAAGATACAGGAGATAAATAGGAAATAAGACTAAGGCATAAATTGAATATACGATATATTCATTTTGTAATTGTAGAAGGCAAAATTTATTAAAACTAGATAAGTTAAGACTCGATATGATTATTTCCATAACAGATAAAAACGTATTTTTATCTCCTGCTCTTTCATCCGCGACATTTTCACTTTTTTATCCAATTCTCCTTGCCATTCTTTTACATTTATTTTTATGTTTTCTCTGTCTTTGCGTGTCGATAACCGTTTCTCTGGAGAACCGTTATCGGGTCAGTTTACCACCTAACCAGATCATATTCTCTTTGGTTTAATGGATACTTACGAAAATAAAATACCATCCAGGTCCCTGTCTTTTGTTTTCTCGGATACAGTCGTGTGCCGGTAGTCAATTTTCTCTTATTACTTTTCACTTGTTCCTACCTATAACTATCTTGGTCGCAAGATATTGATCTACAATGAGAGATTTATTGTTTAAGAATAGAGATATTGATCTCAAATGAAGAATTTTTACCTTTGAGACCTCATTTTGTGTGTGAAGCAAAAATTATTAGTTTCACTATATTAAATGACGCATAGAGATAGAAAGACAGCAAATCATTAATACATGATCAATTACAAGAGAATCAATTACAATTAGAATTCCTGTAACGAAATTTCAATATTTTCTTTTTCCTTTTCCAAAGATATGTTTTGAAAGGATAGCAAGATATTAATATAATTCCAAGAATAAAAATCTATCTTTGGAAAAGGAAAGAGAAAATACTGAAATTTCGTTAGAGAAAATCTAAAGCTCTTTGTAATTGATCAAGTATTAATGATTTGCTGTGTTTCTATCTCTATGCGTCATTTAATATAGTGAAACTAATAATTTTCATATACACCGAGTTCTTATGTTTTAAAAGGATAGCAAGATATTAATATAATTCCAAGAATAAAAATCTAAGAACTTGGCGTATATGAAATGAAGGTTAGTAAGATAAATTCATGCGAATAGGTATCGGCAATGAGATCAACGGAATGAAATGCGTGTCACGATGATTCTTAAAAAAAAATCAGTCAGCGACATGCTGGTGCATCATAATGAATCTCACCAGTACGAAGTAACAGTATCGAGAGTATAGTTACACCGCTGACGGTAAGAGAGGTGTGTCAACCTACATTGTAAAAGTTTCAAATTCTTTCCTTTCCTTTCCGGATCTATTATATTAGAAATTCCAAACGCGAATTTTTCTCGTATGGTGAATTCTAATTAATGCTTTATTGTATACCTCTTTCTTTTTTTTTTCCTTTTTTCTATTTTCTTTCTTTCCCTTTAAAGTATCAAAATTCGAATCTACGTTGAAAAAGTTTCTCATTGAGAAAAATATTAAGAAATTTTACCATAGATATATATATCGATAACAAATACGAAATAATTAAAATAATTAAATTGTCACTATGGTATAAAATTGTAAAAAATATGATTAAGGAAACCTAAGGAAGAAATTACGTACGTATACGCACGTTTTCTTTTTATTAGAATTGTAATTTTATACTATGTAATCCTCGATTCATTGCACCAGATTGTCGAGTCGACAACTATATTCGTGGGGGCCTCGTGCACGTAACAGCAAGACCAGTAACTCTGGTAAATTAGCATTTCCTAGACGCTTTCTAGGTCCGCCCGAATGTCTCGTCTGGCGCGACGAAAATTGTGCAATTGCGATCTCCTGGCGAGAGTGAAATTACGCGGTACCATTGTGAAGTGTCGTAATACGATCGAAATGATTGCTTAACAAATCGCCATTTCGGTGTGATTTTATACCCGTGGCAACGCGCGCAAAAAGACACGTCTTTTCAGCTTCGCGCTTCATTCGTCGGCGTTGCACTTGGATATTCACGACGATTTCCTGGGAGAAATCAGTATAACATGGAAATACAGAATTTCGAGGTGAAGTTTTAGAGTCCGCGTGAAATTTTGGGCAACTCGCAGTTGCTTTCTTCTACTTTCGAACGATTACCATACGAACGTACAGATTGTTAATTAATAATTTCTCGCACACGCGTGTTCGAACATGATTATTCTAATTTGTCTACAATTATTTATCTATTTATTCTTTTATCGTATTGTATTTTATTAAGTCAGATAGAAGCTCGTTAAATACTTACAAAATGTTGCGCTAGTGTTTTATAATTTCCATTCGCTTTAATTTACTTTCACAACGTTTTATCCGCTTTGCCGACATAAAGTTCAGGAGTGAAAGAAAACTTGACTTAAGTTGCACGCGTGTATGTTCCAGCGGTCACGGTACGAGGATGAACAATTACGTAGATCGCAGAAGGCCGCGGACAGGTGGTTCGAAGAAGCCGAGGACTGGGTCCATTGTAGGAAATGACCATGACGAGCGTGGCTGTCGCCCCGGGTAGCCTCGGCGCACCTCCATCTGTGCTCACCCCGAAAATGTATCATCTACAGCAGGGGTTAAACCCAACATCGGTCTCACCCACTCCCGGAAAGGTAAGTTGTAATATTATTTAGCGCAATGGAATCCAAATAGAAATTCCCTATATTCTCTTCTTATGGTAAATGAACATTTCATACATTTTCGTGTATTATGTGTATTTTACGCGTATTTGCACGTTTCTGTGTATTTTACGCGTATTTGCACGTTTCTGTGTATTTTATGTGTATTATCGCATATTGCGTATTTATACATTTTTGTGTCCTCAAATTTCCTCCAAATGTATAAAAATACCTAATCTACAAATCGCAATCGTGGCTATCTAAATCCTATAATTATCTTGTTTTTTAAAAAGTCAGTGGCACGTCAATTTTTAAAAAACATACCGATTTTCGCGTAACAATTCAGTTTACTCAAAGCCACTTACGTAAATCACATCGAAAATCAAGTTGTACGTTCAAGAATAGTATACACATACGTGTACGTACGTACATAATTGTATGTACATAGTGCGCCTCGAATTTATTAGCTGAGAACGGGACTAAGGCCGTGTTCATTCTGATAAAAACCGTACAGAGAAAGTTCGCACAAGCCGGCTGATAATTACAATTCGTGACCAGCTACTTATGTAACGATATAGGATATATGCAATAGCAGTATGTACATATGCAAGTTTCTACAGCTCGTCTCGCGTGTCATTCAGTTTTTCTTCGTGTTACTTATATACATAGATTGCTCTTGTCGTTGCATCGGAAAAAGCTTATTACGAGATAGTAAATCAACATAACGATGAATAGCTGATGACATTATTTATAGGATGTTTAATTCATTAGGTAACTGTTTCTACTTGTGTTACTATTGAAACTAGCAGAGTGCGTTTGCGTTTGCTTCGGGATAAATTCATATCGAAAGCCTGAAACGCGAAACATCTTGGCAAGGACAAACCAACTCTTCCGATGATGTAAGACAACTGGCGTACTTAGTACGCGACTTAATTCGTCCAGCTATTACACAAAGGCTGGTTCTGGTTTTACCTCAAAACCTGACCTCGCCACCGATACCGAATACCCGCTGGTCGCGTCTTCTGCGCGTAGTTGTACTCGAGAACACGCTATCTCGTGTCTCGCACTTAGTCCCTGTGTTCAGCGACGAAACATCGAACAAAACGGGACCAGTGCCACGGGACGAAATTCGATCCCGCAATTTCGGAAATTTCATTAGGACAAAAAAAAGCCAGCGAAAGAAATTAACCGTGAGTTAAGAGTAGAATATCCGCTAGAAATTCTTTCTACGATATACGTAGACGGCATCTGCGTTATTAGCTTTGTGCTTCTTTCGCTTTAAAGTTGGTACAATGAATCCGGTATGCGTATTCCTTAACGCGTTCACGCCGGTGCGACCCACCGGTGGGTCGCGCGTGTCTGTTCCGTGGGGCGGCGGTGGGTCACACATGTATTTTACAAAATAGGTTTATATTATTTTATCTCAACATTATAAGCAGAGAATAAGAACATAACAATTCAATATTATAAACTTGACATAATTATTTCCTTTTTTCATGCAATTTTTTTAAATACGTTAGACAGAGTACCGGCTGGCCCTTACAACGATCACAATATGTCGTTACTTGTTTGGCTTTTTTCGCGGTATACTCTCTACCTTTTATTCTAGAAATGCGTTTATAACATTCTTTACACCGCCATCTCGTTTCTCTTGCGGGCCCTTGGTACGACTGCAGATAATGCGAATGTTTTTTGGGCTTCAGTTTCACTTGGCATTTCTTCTCTGTGGGAATTCGCTATATTTAAAAGGTGACGAATAATTTCTTCGGGAAATTTTAAAATGTTCATACTTTTAGTACCCCATTTTTCATATACATACCACGCATCAACGAGGCAAGTCTCGCATATTAATTCTATTACAATTTTTTTATACCATTTTATGGTTCTCCGCAAACTACTATAATAAGATGACATCTGATCGAATAGATCAACCCTTTTTTAGCGTCATTATAAAAAAAAACAATGTCTGACTTTAATTTACTATTTTTCCCCTGAACAATAACACACCTGCGATTTTTTCAAGTAGCTAGCATACATACTGGCCTTTTGTCAATCCATTTTATAAATTTAACGCCACTCCGATTTTGAAAACTCATAAAACCATCCCGTTTCTGTTTCTGTCTTGTCTGCGGCGGTAGAAATATTTTATCTATTTTCATAATGCCACAAATAAATACATAGGTATATAATGACTTTTCTGCGCTCTTGTCAAATGTTGCCAGTACAGTGGCAACTGACTTACGTGTGTAACATGCAACCGGTTTTGCGTTTGGCCCACATTACTATGCTACGATAGAACTTTAGAGATATTGCGTCCCAGAAGTACGTACTCTTTTCGTATTAAGCACAGATTGCTTGATATGTCTGCAGATCCGGTGCTAAATTCTTCCTGCATTTTCAAAGAAGAAAGTTTCTTCTGGTAGAGAAGTATTACGAATCATTATATGCACAGGTATGATCATCATGCTTAGATTGCGGATATTTATACACGTTAAATACGACATTTATGCTCATAGAATATGCATAACGTGTTAGCACATTTGACATAAGTTTAACACGTTGACTGTTTAAAATTTTATCACGGTGATAATCTGTGTCTCGCGTCAAGTTTTCTCGAATGATTAAAATAAGATAAATTTCATACATTGAACAATTTTCAACGATACGAACGACTTAGATTTAGCATTGTCAGAGGAAAATACTTCGCAAAATATTTTCCAAAGATTAACCATTACATATTATATGAAATATATCAAATTTCTCATTGTTCGAAGATTCGAAATAAAAAAATAAACGGAACGATTTTCTAATAAATTTCGTTCACAAGAGCTTGCCACGATCTATTTGCCAAACACTTGGCGTTCGTGCCACGATCACAGTATCGTCGTCGATAAACGAAACCGGCCAATGATCGAACCAGCTTACACTCTCACATTTTCTTTCTGAAAGCAGTCGAGCTTTCACGATTGCCAATTAAAAACGCACCGATGTACGTAACACGATACGTGATACGAAGTCGTGGAATCTTATCAATTGGCTCGCGTGCACCGATCGTACGCCGAAGATCGTTATCAGCACCCACGTTTCGTGTCAATCGGTGAAAACATCGCGCACGAACTTATGAAAAGTCGAGGCCCGAGCATCCGGTTAAGGAAACGTCGAAGAAACGGCAAAACGCAAGGAGATTGGCGAGCGAAGAGGCGCTTCGCAAATTGCGGTATCGTCTGTATGCAGGCTACGAGGATTGTGTAACCGTAGCCTCTGGTTGCCATAGAGGCGAGCGGGTATGATGCATCTATGGTGCATCCGCCGTGACCCCGGTGCATGCGCGTGCACCCGTGTCGCTTGCAAGATCCTATCGGGATAGCGCCCATATTCACCTGTCTTCGATTGCGTATAACACCTGTATGGGTGGATACATTGAGGATATTTTGACGCTCGCTGCTCGTCTGTAAATTGTCAGTCTCTTAAGGGGGTATTCTGGTCTAGAAATTTGAAAAAATCGATTATTTTTCATATTTTCAAAGCTTGAAACTTTAAGAATATGTCCTGAAAAGGATTTTTCAAGATTTAAATTATTTTCGGAGATATAGCTATTTTAGTGACGCGCCAGGAACAAATCGAACAAAAAGCAAAAAGCTGTGGCTGAGGGCACTATCGATGAATTTGTCCATGAAAATCCTCCTCTAAGTGACGATGTATTGGAAGTTATAAAGCCAATCTATGAAAGTTTGTCTGCAAATACCTTATTAGAACGATGTTTGGGTTCTGAAACTGAGAATAATAACGAATCGTTAAATTCTTTGATATGGACTTTTGCTCCGAAACACATTCACGCAGGAAGACGGACCATAGAAACTGCTACTTTTCTCGCTGTTAGTATTTTTAATTAAGGTTTTATACCCATTTAAAAATATGGGAATCACGATTTGTCCAGAAGCTTATGCATTCGCCGTTAAACGTGGCAATACCCGGATTGAGCGCTTAGAAATACGAGCATCTAACGCTTCGAAGGAGGCCAGAACTGCTCGTTTGGAAAAAAGTTGGAAGTGCGGAAAATGCTTTTTTTGAAGTAGAGGAAGGCTTAATGTATGGAGCAGGAATCGCAGATTGAAAAAATGTACGTATAAAGTACCATTGTGTGGCTTATACTGCGCGTAACTTAACCCGAAACTTTAAACGCATTTTTCTCGAAACTACTTTTTTCGAATTGGTGCGCACGATATCTCAAGTTCTATTGAACTAATTTACTTAAAATTTGGTGTGAGTCTTCTCTATACACTTCTTTATCGTAGTAACAAGAATCATAAGAAATTTTTAATTTTTACTATTTTTAAAAAATTTGGAAAGGTAAAAAGAAGTGGTAAAAAACCTACCTTCCATTCAGATAGCCGCAATTTTACGAAAAAGTTCTTTTTCAACTTTTTGTTAGTTCGGACAATAGCAGCATTCTTCTAAATCACTAATTCTTTTTTTTTTATCTCAGATTAGAAGTAGGCTTGCAATCGCGACGACCATCGCGCACCATTTTTTTGACATCACCCACTTCATCAGCCCATAACTTTTTGAATTTTTAATTTTTTCACTTTCTTTTTTTTCGTGTATTCTTTAAACATTAACAAATATCTTGCAAAAAATTTATAGTAAAAATATTGTTTGTTTTTTTTTTATTAGACCTAAAAAACACCTAAAATTCATGCCTCTAGCTAGTTAAGTATTTTTTAATATTATTTTTATTCAATAAATAGTTAAGTATTTTTTGTTCTTTGCGGTGTTAAACAAAAATATATAAAATATGGAAATCGTTTGAAAAATATAGATATAAAAGTTGTATAGATAGGCAAGCTTACCAAATACGGTAGAAATTTGTTACTGAAAATATGTCAGTGACTTTGCGATACGTTTGCAAAGTAATATGTGTTTCGTCGTGTAACCATACATAGTAGCTTAACGCTCCAGATAAGACGATTCTTTTACTGTTTGTACTGTATTTTTGCTATTTGGTGCGCGAGTTTGAAAGTGAACTGGACGTTTCGTCGTTGTAATTAGAGTTTACGGCTGCTATCGCATTAGCATCTAGGAATTAAGACGCTTCTGCCGGACGTTTCGTGCATTTTTGAAGAGTTTGATGTTTGCAATTTACTCGCTATGCTAATTTATTGTATTCGCTGTCTTTTTTTGTATGTGTAAAGTAGAATGATTCGAGGGAGGAATTTTAATTCAATGATAATCTAGCATTTTTTCCACGATTGGTTCGCTTTGAAATTAATTGGCGATTTTATCTTCCATTATACTCTTTATTTGAACAAACGTAACATTTTCACAGAAGAATTCCTCAACTTAGATTTCGGACAAAACCATCAGAAACGTTTCGATATACAAATTATTCCCCGCAGCGAAACAATTTCTCGTTGTTATAAAAGTAAAACGATATTGCGAAATATCATACTTTTAGATACGAAATCTCGACGAAAAGAAGTCCTCCAACTTACGTGTGGAAAGAAAAGATTTTAAGCTGTAAATATTCTGCACTTCAGAAATATGTTCTCGTGTCGTGTAAACTTCTAAAATCTTCGTATGATTTCTATTGCAAAAGTCATCCGCGTCGTTATACTTTGATATTTTTAATCGTTTAAATTTGTGCGGCTTTTTGCTCGCCACTCGCAAGCAGAACGATGGTTTTCACCGATCGACAACGTGTTAAGTAGTGCATACATTTCTCGATGTAAGAATGTACTTTTCCGATCTTGCAGGCTGACTTTGCAATTTCTAGCTTCGCGAACGTCTCGTAAGAATTCGAACGCACAGTTTTCTATCGCTCGTTGCTCGCCATTGATTCCGGATTTGCTATTAGTCTGTTGCGCATCGAGCGTGAACAAATAGCGTATATCAATCTTCGGTACTTACATCGCTCGGCACTGATGCTCGTACAATTAATCATGTCGATGATTTACAACGGCAACTCTAAAATATCAATTCCAATAATTCAGAACTGTTCAATGCTGAATATCAATCAAACGTTAAGCATTTCTTTTACGTTCAAGGTGAACTTTTAGCAAAAACTATCGTTAAAGACTACTCTTATGACCGCATTGAAATACGTAGCAATGTAACAAATTTTTAACTCCTTGACCAGAGTTAACTCGTCATTCAGACCGGTAGTCTCTTTAGTTTGCAAGCACTGAGATCCACTTAATAGAACTCATTTGCCTTTTAGTAACTTTCATCCCACGATGCGTAGCAATTCTTCGTTAAACTTCTCAAAAATGAAATCATTGAAACCGAAGAATTATCGTTGTTTTGTACTTTTCTGAGAGAAATAACAAGTAGTAAAATTCGTTTATTTTCTATATTTCTCGCCGTAAATTTTTCTCGTGCATCCCTTATTAAGATAAAAAACATTTCATATGTAAATTATGCTCGACCAGTAGCTACGAGCGATTCTTCGAAGTTATAAAACGAAATTCTATTCTTAGTCGAAGGATGCGCAGCATTAATACCGAGATCGAATGATTGCACTGTTCCCCTGCACATTGTGAAAAACCAGTCACATTCTAAATATAGTAATATGAACGCAGATCGTTCGATTATCTCTCAGGTAGAAGACGATTTCTCGAACTGCGTTCTGGACAGACCATCTAAAATCTAAGTTGAACGTTACAAAATTTCCTTGCTCGTTCCCCTTCGTTCTAGTCTTGTGGCACGCGTGTAAACGAGATATGGCCTTCGGAAAGAGATTTAAGAAAAAAAAAAAAGAAGAAGGGAACTGCGCTTTTGAAATCACGACTAGTTGCAATCCATTTCGAGAGCAATACACGAGGCAGAGAAAAGGAAACGAATTGATACGGGAAGAGTGCGCCGGTTCTTGCGAAAAGGGAAAGAGAAAGATACGACGAGCGGTAAAAAGAGAGAGGAGGAGGAGGAGGAGGAGACGTCACGCGAATAGAAAATGCCCATCTCTTGAGGTCATCTTGATCTCTCGAGCCTTGGCCATCGGGGGAAAGTGGACTTCTGCCTTTTATGTCATACGTGGTCGACTTTTGATTCTCACCTTCCCTTTGACATTTCGATAGATTCGATTCTTCGATTTGCCATTTAAACCAAGCAAACGATCGTGCGTTAGATTGGCCAGAAAATTCTATCATATTTTTCTGATTTTCCTTATCGTTATCCCTTTGGAAGGAAGAAGTCGATCGTTATTTATTTTCTGCTTAATTTCTTAGTCTTGTTAATTAAATATCGATATATCTACAAATTTTCGTTCTTAGTATCGAATTTATTTCCATATAGTTAAAAGATCTTCTACGGATCTAAATAAATTACCAGTGTACGAAAACAATTTTGCGAATCTTCGTCGTAAATGTCTCTATCCGCTTCAGTCGCTTAAAATGTGCTTTGCTGAACTTTATCGCAGAACGTGTTTAACGATCCAATCAGCAGCAACGTAGTTTTCTAGAAAAATTGTTATGAATCATTTAGAATTTGATGTTTTTCAATTTGACGCGGAGGTAAAGTTGTATGCGGAGGTCGAGGACCTTCGACTAATTTGAAAGCTTCATGACTTTACGGTGCAATTAACGTTATTTGCCTGCAGAAAGTTTCTATTCCGGTAATATCAACCTTATCTCACTAATTGTGTAAAAAGTATTAAGCATAATCTTGGTCGTAGCTGTGGTAATAGTTTTCATTCGTCGTTTGCCGCGGAAATTACGAAGGTTGGATCACCGAGGAAACAGTAAATGAGAGTAGTTGCGACGTTCAACGATCAAATAAATTACTTACTCTTTCTTTTATTACTTTTAAAAAGCCTTTCCTCTTTTCAATCAGCGCGAAATATCGATAGAAAGAAGAGGGGTAAGAAGCAACTATTAGCAACAAAACAGACTCGATGTAGAGTCTGTTAGGAGAATTTCAAAACTGTCTACCGAGTGGCTTAAACGCAATTTTATTTGTAATTCATGCCGCACTTTTACTCGTTTTACGTTTCGTTAGCCTCGCTTTCGAAATTTCTAAGTAAAAAAATCGCGATTACAGTTGAATTATTTAACCGTTGAATTAAATCATAATATATATATATATGTATTATTTTAAAGTCGTTTAAATGGTAACTGGGATGTGACATTAATTGTAATTTAATTACGATTTTGCATGTATTACACTTAATTAATCTCGATTTCACTAAAATTGGGAAGAAAGTTGCAGTCACTTTTCATTTTTCCCTTACATTTTGTGAAAGATTTTTAGTAATTAAAAAAGAATTTTGGATTATCTATAATCCAGGCGTATGAAACATCCAAATAATGACTTTATTTGTTATTCATATTGTATTTTACGTGTCTGAAATTTCAGTAATTTGAACGTCGATGACTGAAGAATGTTCTAATTAGAAAACATTTTATACGTTTTAAGTTTCGGTAATTTCAATACTAAAACTGCTAACTAGAAAATGGTAACGATCGTCAAATTATTCAATTTTTCAGTTCTGTAGAATTCACAAAATAACATATATCGACAATGGACAAGATTTGGAAATTACAATCTATTTTATAAGTTATAGATAGCAGATAAGTTTATCTGTAATTCAATTAATCCAATTTCCAAAACTTCTAATCAATACGTCACATTTTTGCGATAAATTCTTTCGTTCCTGGCTTCGTGATGTAAGAAATATCTATCATTAACGAGAAGACCCTGCATTTGTCTCCAATTAGATTCTAAAAACATTGTTCAATAATTTAAACGTAATTTTGTTAACAATTCATCTTATTTTTTATATACAATTTTATCGTAACATAGTTATAATATTAACAAAATTTTCATACAGGGAATACAAATCCTTCTACACAGCTACGTAGCAACATGTTGAATAACGCGATGTTATATCCTATCAGATAATCAAAGTCCGATTAATTACTTGACTAAACATCTTCTACTATCTACGAATAGAAATTCCATCGAAACGCTCATTATTCATCCTTTTGCTCCTCGAGTTTGCAAAGAAACTGTAACTAACGTCTTACAGATTATCGAACGAACGTATCGTGCGAACGATCAGTAACAGCAATGTAATGGCCAATCCACGCTCGTTAAATCCATCTTTATCCGAAGGAATTTCACCGATCGGAAAAAGTCGATGAAAATGTCACTAGACGCTGAACCTAGAACGCTCGTTTGAAATTTTGTCGGCCACACCCGTTCTCCCGTTGCACCTGCGAGATATCACCTCGTTTTCTATGATCGTTGAAACACGGTTCGCGCTATGTGCACACTTATGGTGGCCCTGCACGTACATATAGCGTTCTTGTTGTTTTCCGTGCGAGCCGCCAATCGAACGTACGGACCGCTCCTCTTACGTGAGCCTGTGGAACAAGACTTTTACGAAAGTCTCGAGCATCGACGCGAGAAAGTAAAGCGTATCGAGTTTGCCTTCGGGCGAGCTATCTGCCCCATTTTCCGACCTCGTGTGCCGTGTCGTACAATGTCCGCATCACCGGCAGTATCCGCCTGCGAAATGCAAATAACCTCCTTTTCCATGGCGCGCGTCCCTTTTCCCGAGACGACCGAACGAAGCGTAATGGAGAGGAAGTTGCCGATTTCCTACGTTATTCTCCGATAGATCTGGGAATCAGCCCTCCTCGATTCACGAAGCACCAAGGAAGCAATTTACTATGATCGTTCATTACCATTATTTAGCGTTTCTCATGTTCGCCGATGGTTCCACTGTAATGCCGCGAATACGGGAACAGCGAAAATGGCTAGGAAACCGCGAGACGTTCTCTTTGGAATTAGGTCACGCGTAGGATTTGAGCATTTTCCATACAGGAGATGAAACGTAATACATTGTTGCGTACGTATAATAAATCGTGCATTTTATTTGGAAGTTGGCTGCAATGTACGATCTTGGATTATTTTATCGATGATACGTAATAATGTCGCAGATACAGGGTCCATTTGTAAGATCTAACTTTTTTTTTTATTTTATTTGGGTGCACATTACGAACAATTCTCTCATTGAGAATTTTAAGTAAGTTTTTCTGACGTGGTACTATAACGTGATTAAAAGTATAAAGAGTGTTTGATTCTAATTGAATCTAGTGCTTAAATCTAGAGGATATTGTCTTTTTAGCCTGCGGGTTTGATCCGACGTGTCAAGTAATTGAGTAACTAGAGGGTTTTGGTGGTTGTTAATTCTTATGCTGTAACTATTGCTGAATTTTGATGTTTCTTCTTTGACTGTGGGTATCTTGAGGTCTCGATGTATTGTTTCATTAGTAACATACACCTATTAGGAATCTTAGAATAAAATCTAACTGACATGAAAGAAAAGAAAATTATATCGAAGGTTTGATGAAATTGAAGAGGGGAAGGTTTAAAAGAAAAAGGAACGAGAGGTACCAGAAACACATACCTTCTGTTTTGTATATATAGTGACGAGCAAAAGTGTAAACACACTCCGCTGATTTTATGTAAAAGACGACACTACGACTAATTTTTCAAGTGATCGGGAAAGATTAGGTAACAGTAACTACAAGCTACGTCTGATTAACGAAATGTAATAGTTTATTTTCATTAACATTAATAATGTACAGAATATTTTATAATAATTGTGTTTTGAAACAATGTTTACAGTTTTGCACGTTTCGTCAGAAACGTTTATGATAGCATGTAAATGTCAGGGAAACGAAACTGTCAATAAGCACTGATTGTCCACTGTTTCGCAGTCAACTGTTCCACACCATTGTTACATTACTTTTCAGTTTGATATGCTTAATTCAAGATGAAGCCACTTAGTGAAGATGAAAAGAACAGTATTATTTGTTTGTGTGACAAAGGTTTGTCGTTGCGGTAAATTGCAGAGAAATGTGGTGTCAGTCATACGATAGTTGCAAGAATAAGGAAAAAAGTATGTTAGTGCACCAATTTCTTCACAAAACGGTAGGCCGCGACTTATTTCGGATAGAGCAGCACGTGAAATTGCAGACTGTATTCGGTCGGATAGTTACAAAACACTAAAAGTTGCTGCTCAGGAAATCGAAATAAGTGCTAGCGAATGGACCATTCGTCGCTCTTTAAAGAGAATTGGTTTACGAGCGAAGGAAAAAGAAAGTAAACCAGCTCTTTCAAACAAAAATATTAAATTACGAAAACAATTTGTTGACATCTACAAAGAATGGACGACCAAAGATTGGAAAAGAGTCATATGGAGTGGCGAAACAAAAATTAACAGATTCGAATCCGACGGAAGGTCCTGGTATTCGACTTCATCCGAGAATAATGTTCAACCAGGTGGTATAAAACAAACTGTGAAGTTTGGAGGTGGTTCAATTATGTGTTGGGGTTGCTTTACTCACAGAGGTGTTGGTTCCTTAGTTCGAATCGAAGGTATAATGCGAAAAGAGCATTATTTGACCATTCTACAAAATAATTTACCTTCTGTAGTTAATTCTATTGGATATAATGAACGTGAAGTAGTATTTCAACAAGACGGGGACCCTAAGCATACTGCAAAAATAGTTAAAACCTGGCTAGAAAATCAAAATTTTTCTGTGATGAAGTGGCCAGCACAAAGTCCGGATCCGATCGAAAATTTGTAGTCCATTTTGAAAAGAAGACCGGCAAAATATAATAATCCACCTTCAGGTGTTCATGAATTATGGAAAAGAACACAACAGGAATGGTACAATATTGAACCACAAATAATTACAAATTTAATTGATAGTATGCCTCGTAGATTAAAAGCATTAAAAAAAATAGAGGAAAGTGGACGAAATACTAGGTTGAAACCTTAATTCGACGAGTATAATTAAAGTGCAAAACTGTAAACATGGTTTGTCCATTTTTGTAAAATGTTCTGTACATTATTAATGTTAATGAAAATGAACTATTACATTTCGTTAATCAGATGCAGCTTGTAGTTACTATTACCTAATCTTTACCGATCACTTGAAAAATTAGTCGTATTATCGCCTTTTACATAGAATCAGCGGAGTTTGTTTACACTTTTGCTCGTCACTGTAGTTCACGTGTAAAGATCTGTGCGAAAGGTGGATTAACATGTAACAAGGAAAATTATCGATAGCGTCAATTAATCTTTCGTTTCGCAACTAACTTCTGTACTAATTATCTTTGTACGAATATGTTAGTACGAGACGAATCTGCAATCTGTTATTCGGAGCTAATTCGCTTTGAGATATTTGAGTGTTTGTTTTTCTTTCACAGAATTTCATAACCATATATCCTTCATCCGTAATAATTATATGCAATGCTAGATATATGAAGTAAATTTCTATGCTAATGTAATGACACAAATACTATAAAACTAATATGTAAGATTAATTTTGTTTCGACTTACATGGCTTCAATAGGAGATACACGTATATAGTCGACTAAAGGTGTTTTATCTCGTTGGCGAGGAAATGTTTTACAGCTTGGAACGACAGCTGTAAGCACCTACATTGACAACCTAAGACAAATTACACCAGCTGGTTATTAAGGAGTCTTGAAGTTGTCACAATTTTCCTCTTCCAAGAACATGAAACTCCCCTTCCTGTTACTCTATTTAATGTAATAAGATTTAGAAAAGCGTAATATGTAACATGCAACCCCTATAAAACGTAACTGCAAATGAGAATCGTTAATTGAACTATTAACTCTTACGAGTTCTACGAATTTATATAAGAATATAATAATACACGCTAACTGAAGAGAATTAAGTATACTATACAACGTTTCAGAAAGTTTCTATATAAAATTCATACGAAAGAAATATATTTATAAAGAAATCAATCAATGATAGATATTAATACGTAACATAATAATATAGCATAATATAATATATTTTACTATGTCCACAACTATAATTTGTCTATTATTTGTTAATCATTTTGTTCGTTCTAATCGCAAGGCAAGAAAATCGAAATGGTACCTTCTTGTCCCATTAAAGACCAGTTTAAATTACTACAAAACCTACTAATAAACTTCCGGCCAATAAAAGAGGATATTATTCATGAATGTTAAGTGACACTATATATAAGTCCGCACAAATAACAGCAATATATGTCCAAGTCTGATTTATCTTATTTTAACGGACTAAATGCTTAAAACGTAACGTAAGAAATAAATATGAAAATATCACAATTTCCTCCGACTGTTTTTGCTTGCGATAGGTATACTTCAATTTCACATGCTGATGTAAATTCAGCATCTGGTCAAAAAAGATAACTAATACGAATGAAAGCGGTGCAGATAATACCAAAGCGTTTTGACCATTATTTTATTCCGATTTTCAATCGACAAACATCAAAACTAAATATACACTCACTTGCTAATTTATCCATTCATTTTCTGTGACTGTCAATGGAAAGCAGGATGCGCGCGTAATTTCACATATTTTCTTGAAAGATCGTAGATCGTGTCTAACCTTCGAGCACGCACGACGTGCACGCAAATCCCACCTTAGTATTTTTTTCCTTCCTAGAAACAATGGTCGAGAGACCATTGCTTCGTGAGTTTCCTGGTTTGAACCAAGCTTTCGCTTTCCAAGTAACTCTCCTGTTAATTACGCCTTGTGTGATGTCGCACGTATGCTTAAGACGATACTTCATTCCGCTGTTCGAAGTCGTTCTTTTCGAAATAAGCTATTATCACTTTACAAATTGAAAAATAGAATGAAGCGATTAGGAAAATTAGCATTGACGTCGAGTCCGAATCCGATCGAAAGAGTATTTTCGTCTCCCACGGATGAAATTTTTCCATCGAGTAGAACCTGTTAGCGAATGCATACCATTTCACGATAGATTTCCTGTTACTTTTAAAAGGCGTTCTTTCAAAGAAGCAAGTATCAAAGTAGTAGCACAGCATGAAAACCAGAAAAACCAGGCGAAGACCAGTCCAAATATTTTTCAGTTTCTTTCAGTTTCTTTCGTCGATTTCTTTATAGTTTCCTATAAATAAAATTTTTTACGAACCTGCATACGGTCGATTTTCTTCTTTTCTATGGAAGAAAAGATGTTTGATCTGTTGGTTGCCTTTGTCCACCCGCGATATTTCTCTGCTTCTTTCTCTTTTTCTCTCTCTTTTTGTTTCGAAAGTCACGGTACCAGCCTAAAACAAGCTGTGACCTCCACCACCATTCCATGTCTGAACTCATGGCCGATGATTCACTTGAAAAAATCATTTCTATATTTTTCGTATATTTTTAAAAATGTCACAGCTATGTAGAGGATGTTTGCTTGGTGTGGTTTAAATGACGAGAGTACGAGATATTGAAACCGTCAGATATATTTTAAAATAATAAATAAATAAATACAGATAATGTTCGATAAGACGCTCGTACTAACGGATTTGCTAAAGACAGTGTATAAATCGCTAATAAGATCGTTCGAGATTAACTGATAAAACTGATATTGATTCGCACGACTGACTCACCGGAAAATTCAAATTCGTCTTCGTTTGACGGTTGCACGTAGCGGCGACATTGTTTTGCTCGGAGTTTATTTATTATCACATTATATATGTCCTAACGATGTTGATACTCTGAGGTAAAACAACAACATGATTTAAATTGTTCTCTATCTCATGTGCCGCTACAGCTATAATTTTAAAAATCTTCGTGCCTTTGGTACAAACAAAACGCGATTCTATACGTATAGTTTACTTATTAAATGAAAGGTAGTCAGTTTTCACTTTCAATCGATGCTCTCCTTTTTGACAACAGGATCGAAAGTTTCCGCGAGCCTTGTATAGATATAAAATTGAAAGTGTTAATATTTGGAGTTGCAGTATAACACAAGCCATTAAAAATTCCGTTTATTAAGTCCGGATATCCTGTTGAAAACGAAAGCTTTCACGTACGGTTCTTCCCTTTCGAATGATAATAATAACAACAGCAATTATTCGTAATAATCACATGCATCGAATATTAAACGACACCGCCAAATAAGAGGATGCGTACTAGAAAATTCATTTCCATACAGATGAATGAAAAATGACCTAATAGCTACAAAACGCTCGAATTTAAAAACGTACAGATTTATTTGCTGAACATGTTTCCGTAATTATTCCGATAAAATGTTTAATTGCAATTATAATAAAATATCCTGTCGTTATCTATAATGCCATTTAATTATTATAGGCACGGAGATAAAAATATTTTAATAGAACATTTAAAGCAATTCGTATGTACATTTCCAGTGGATTTTCTTTTGAAAAAATATTTACACAAAAAGTATTTGCTACTTCTTTGAACCAGAGAAACGGGTATACGCTGTCGCAACTGTATTGCTTAATCTACATATGTATATGTTAATATCTAAGCAAACTATATTTTTTTTTTTTTTGGTATCCCGAGACGTCCATTCGAATACTATACATATGGTACGTCATTTGTGAACTGCTGACATTGCAGTAACATTATGCTGATTACTAACACATTGTCACCTGTGATGTAATAACGCATCTAATATTACACTCACAGTCGAAGCTTTGCTGCTTTGAAACGATGCCCCGAAGGAAAAGTCGATGGATAGATATAAATTGACTAGCGACCGAAGAATTAAGTCTGTTAAAAATTAATTTATGGACAAGTAGTTTAACATTCTATCACGGTGCAAATATAGGACGTTTAAATGTATCGAGTGCCAAAAAGCAGTAAATTGAAAAAAATTAAATTATACAATAAAAAACTATCATATAAACATAAGAAATACGTATCTATTTTATAAAATAAGTACCTATATGTAACAAATAGATATTGATGTTAAATAATTACATAGCTTTAATAGTTTTAACAAAATTCTCAGATAATCACCGTTGCTTTAATATCACGGAATTCCATAGAAAATGCAAGTTACATTATACTTTAAGGCGCATCAATCACTTTTACCGCAACTACGGAAGAGAAAACAATAATCGCTCCAAGAATTTATTACAGCTTTAGACGCTAGTAATGTTAGACATCGATACTACGAACAATTTCCCTTTACGCATTTCTCTTATTAAACATATATTTCTTTCTACATTTCATACAAAATTTTCTCAAGCCTGTTTCCACTTACAATCGTATTTTCACTGAAATTCAAACGCAAGAAGACTCGACGCGTAAACCTTGAGAACTTCGTACAGTTAAAAAGCCTCTAAACTCTAATTTCCAACTAACGATTTACGACTATCAATTCGTTTCAGAATTACGACACGCTGAGCAAAGGGAAGAAATCGTGGAGTGTGAGACTGGGTCTGTCGCGACAGAATCAAAGCACCGATGATCCTGGCAAAGTTTGGGGAACGATAAGCGGTGGCAGCGGAATATCGCGTCAAATGATCTACGGGGATCCATGGCTCTATGGTACGGTTCGGTCTTCGAGACCTGGACACGAGCCACGAGGCTTCATGACACCACCGCCTCCGCCGCCACCGGGAGCACCAGTATTGGTAGTATGTTCCTGTCCGGAATTTCTCAGTGGAACCACCCGGAAATTCGGCAATTGCCGCAAATGCGGTGGTCATCGATTGGCTGGTGTACCTTTAGGAGGAACATGTCGGCTACCACCGGTTTCCTCGAGGTCGAGGCCCAGCCTCGCCGGTAAGTCTTTCTATCGACGAAGAATTTAGCGGTTACAGTATCGATTACCGATTGTTCTTTATCTTTCGTGTTTTGCTCATGCCACGAAGGAAACGTGAGCAGCTAAAGGGAGAGATTTTGTAATTAACGCGTACCTACACGCGCCGCTTAGATCGGTTAACGTTTGCTAATGCGTGGTAAGTGGCTGCATTAGTGAGTTGCTAAGTTTGTTAATGAAATTTCTCGCGTGACATACTTGAGCAAAGATCCGAACGATTCAAAGTGTACCTTCACTTCGTGCAACGACACGAAGTTACACAATTTAGTTAAATTTATATATTTATCTGTAGGTATTTTTTTTCATTTTTTTTTTTTTTTTTTTTGTTGTATAGATATTTTTAATTTTAATAGAGATTTAGCAATGTTCCTTCTTCCTGTCATTCTTCAATTATTATATCTTGTTAAAAAAAAAAGTGAAGAAAGTAAAATATCTCACGCGGCTACGTTTAAAACTATTCATTTACTACATTCAAAGAATTTCCATCGCGATTAAATATCACACGTTAGAATTCCACAAATTACAAACGCAAGACCGTTGCGATATCTCACGTTTATCGTTAGTGAACGCAATTGAAAATCGGCAGGAGTGCTGAGGTCATCGATAGACGATCCTTACGACCTGATGCGTCGGAATCGGTTAGTGGAACCGAGGACGCGAGCACGCAGTATTTCGCCGCACCGACCATTGTCTCAACGCGATTCTCGGAGCCAAAGTATGGCGCGGAACACGAAAGAGCGAAAGGGCTCGATCGAAGGTACTTCCTCGAAATCCGAATGGTTCGACAAAGAGGCGACCGCGAGCTACGAGGACACAGGACGCAAGCAACGTGCGAACTTCATTGGCGTTTCCACGGACGAATGGCTCGAGGAATCGCCACTGCTGGCGGATCCTCGAAATCAATCGGTCTCGACGACCGCTGTCAGGCTGCTTCGAATTCCGAAAAAGGTGAAAAGCGCGAAGAACGATTGGTCGGATTGCTCGGTGGTGAAAACACCGGAAACCAGTCAGACGAAAAGCAACCATCAAGATGACTGGAAAGAGAGGCCGTCGAGCGCCGGTGATTCAAGAAAGAGCATCCTCGTGTGCGACGTAAATCCCTATCTGTTGTTGAAGAAACAAAAGGACGAAGACGATCTGAGCGACGACCTGTCGGACAACGCCCTCGAGCAGGATGACGCGAGACCGCTTTCCAGCCTGTTCGATCCCTCGAAAGTGAAATCGATCGAGAGGATACCGAACAGAAGCGCGGTCGCCGCGATCGGTGGCCAGAGAATAAGGGTGTTCAACGAGCCACGAGAAATCTCAGACGACGAGGAAGTTGCACCGGTCACGAGGATTCCCATACCAAAGGTTTCACCGAAGCGACCACCGAGAAGGCTGAAGGAAGCCAAACAAACGCTGAAGAGTATTCTGAAGCGGGGGAAGGTGCTCGAGACACGTAGGAAGAACGTCCTGTTCAACGTCGACAATGTTATATTTGCGCCCGAAAAACCGTCCGAAGTAACGCGACTATCGTGGAGCAGAATCGGCAGGATCGCGAGCTGCGTCTCACCCAGGGAGCAACCGAATAATGACGAGTCGGAGGAGGGTGAGGAAGAGGAAGAGGAAGAAGAAGAAGAAGAAGAAGAAGAAGAAGAAGAGGAGGAGCCAGTAACTGTATCATCGCACGAGCAGAGAGAAAAGTATAATTTCATCACCATTCCGAATATTAAGGATCCGAAGGTGGATAGAGTTCGACCGAAGGAACCTAGAATCTCGCAGCATGTGTGCCAAAATCCTATTAACCCTGTTGAAGGAATTAAGGTAGATAAGTTCGTATCCTCTTGCGATGCGGAACGTGTTGCCTCGAAGAAAAAAGAGAACGTCGAGGTACAACGGCGGAGCGAAGATATCGTTCCACGAAACTTCACTGATCAAACTGTTCACTCGTCGAGACGCGAGAACGCGAAGGAAGAGAACGAAGAAAGGAAAAGGATAGAGGAAACGAACGAGATCAGAATGAAGAAAGACACCGAATCGCAGATCAAGATCGAGGAATGCAAGGATCGTATTCCAGGCATCGCCGTAGACGAAAAGGACCTGATATTGAAGTCCGAAGGTAAGAATTTCGATTATTCTTTGTATTATGTTCATTGAATGTACCTTTTTCACTAGATCTTGCGAAAAATTCTGCCGTTTTCCCTAGTCATTTTTATCACGGTTTTATGTACAAAAAAGATAGAGAAATCAGATCAAAAATATGAACCATAACGACGATCGTTGTAATTGTAACACAAGCCTGGAAACAAGAAAAAATATTAAATTTTCCGATAGATGTAATATTTAATCTTAACTAAATGGTCATACGTAATAAACGTACGGTTTAGATCGAATCGATGTCAGACTAGAATCAAGGTTGCCTATCTTATGTGCAACGCAATATCTAGATTTACTTTATAGATATCAGCGTTTATCGTGTCACCAGGAGAATACATGAGAATTGTTATTTTACAAAATGTACATTATTACATGTCTATTAGTCATTCAAATGGCCTTGGTTTTCTCAATTGGTAACTTCCAGAATCGCTTCTTTTCGCACAAACATCAATTATTCCCTTCCTCTATAGTTTCACTGATTTATCGTTTTAGTCGTTTCCTTGCAAAACAATGTCTAGTATAAAATATCGTCTTAATCGTTTGAAAGTAATCCACGTTTCTTTAATGTTTATCCTCAAAAATATCATATTCGATAAGAGGGCAAATAAAGTAAAAATACTATTTAGATAGAATAAAATGTAAACGTGAATTAAAACGAGAAATAAAAATATTTGTGATCCTATCTCCAAGTTATAGATTTCTATTATTTGCCATTATGGACGCTTTCTGAAATAATATCCGATTATTGAAAATAATTTGCAGCATGATATCCGTTAACAATAATAATTTCTTAAAGAATTTCCCCGACTTAAAGTCATAAATCTTCAGACAATTTACGGAATAATTCTCCTTTCTCTGAGTATCGCGAGCGTGTAATTATGCATTTTAGAGATCTCACGCGTTTTCTCTTCTTTTCATAACTATTCACGACTTCATACTTGCATGTGATTATACCTTGCAATAAAATAAAATTTGTTTACCAAAAGATAAATCTGTTCATTTTCCATGAATTAAATTGTTATCAAGAACAAGCTTACTGTCCTCCTAACAATACGCATTTTATTCTTCTATTTACATAATTTCACGCTAGATTCTATATCGTAAATATGTAAATACTTTGATAACAATTTCAACAAAATATACCACACAAATTGGACGATTACTTCGTGTCTTATACGTCTTAGTGGTAGTTCGAATAATACTTGTCACTAATTTACAGAAAACTCCAAAAAATCATCTTTATCACGCAGCCAAAGCGAACGATCGTTTAACAGACCAGAGGTATCAGCCGGCGATGTGCTTTTTATGGATACCATGCGCCTCAGCCTGTGTAGAAAGGTGAAAGAATCGTCGCCAGGTTCAAACGAGCAAACGATCCGACATAAAGATTCAATCGAATCTACGACAGCGACGATAAAAGATTCAAACTCGAAGGAAGAGACTGATTCGATTAAAATAGAATGTCAATCGGAATTATCAAACGCAAAAGAAATCGAAGAAGTTCCTGCTGAAAGCATAATTAAGCCAGAGATGGAACCTTCGATAGAAATTCAAAGGAATTTTGATGGGAACGGTGATCATTTCCGAGGAATGAGGCCAACAAGTTGGTCTCCTCCGCCTGGAAAACAGAAACATCGTTACAAAATCAGCGATTCTGATGCGAAACCGAAAATCATGAATAATACCGAATCGGAACGAAGCAGTCCACTGTTGAAGACCACTTGGAGCACATCGAATTCCTACGGATCGTCGAAAATCGAGATCGGATCGCCGACCATGGAAAACAACGTGTATAAAATCACAGTCAGTCCCCGAGCTTCGCCTCTTATACATCGATTGCAGATAGGCCCGGATACTAATGGGTCGAGAAGAACATCGATTTTAATCAACGGTGACACAACTCCTACCGCTGAAACATCGCCGGACAACAAAGTGACCATCAGCGTCGGTGGAGAAGACAGCGTTTACAATCCCACGGTGATCTCGGTAAACTCGGAAAATTTGCCACGAATAAAGAGTTCTAGCGAAAATCGAACGCTTGTGATCTTGGACAACTACAAGTCAAACATCGTGGTCGAATCTGTCAAAGAAAGCGACAAAGAAGATATAAAATCAAAACCGTTAAATACGACTGAATCGGAATCTATGGAACAGACCGAATGTTCTCGAAGAAACAACGAAGCCTCGTCCGAGAATAGAATAGCGTCAAGTCTCCTAGAAATGTCAAGGGACTCTGAGAAGCAAACGAGATTAAATATCGAAAGTAAAACTTCTACCACGGAGAAGAGTGGTAAGTTTTACATAACGAACGAACGAGCGACACGAACGGAACAAACAACACAGCAAAAAGATGCGGAAAATTCGTCGAAACTTTTGGGATTGTCGAAAGAGGCACTGATCTCGAAACTGCTCGAGGATTCCCTGAGGAAAGCAAGAGAAAATGGAGAGATCCTCGACGAAGACAGCGGCGAAGCTATTTTGAAAATATTGAAGCAAAGTTTGCTGAAGAGCAAGGAGTACGAGAGTTCCGAGTCGACTCTCGAGGCGAATTACTCGAGAACATCCAGCTTAAATTCGGATGGCGATTTCATTTCAACGAATCTCTTCCTTGAGGAGAATCCCTATGAGGTAATCAAGGAACCCATTTACGAGGAGATTCCTGATGAACCTCCGCCTCTGCCACTGAGTCCGCCACCCACGGAGGATTACATAAAAGACAGAATATATTTCGGTGACATCGATTACTATAGAAAAAGTAATTCCGATCAGTTCCTTGGGTCCTACTTGACGGACAATGTTTTCAAAAAATCTGAGGATGTTGCTGAAACGTATTTGTCAAAGAGTCCCGAGGACTTCTTTAAGAAGATGTCTACGTCGCCAGAAGAAGAGAATATCTCAAGTAAATTCGAATTGCTTAATTACCTTATGGACTCGAAGGATCAAGCGACATCCATCGAAGAGGAAGATGACGACGATGATGAGGACGAAGAAGATACGGAGGGAGATCTTGAAGCATTGTATGAGCAAAAAGAGACCAGCCTCGGCGATCTTAGTTCGAAGAGTTCGCAGATATCCAACGTTTCCGATAGCAGTGAGGAATGCAATATTATATTGACCAGCTCATCGGAAACATCAAAAGTATGTTTCCATCAGAGTTTTATATTTTTGTTCTATTTGTTTTTTCTTGTATATTATATTATATTATATTATAATGCTTCGAAATCAGAAATCAATATATTCTTGATGCTATACTTTTACGTTAATATAAATCAACTTGTATTTTTCTCGCGATAATCGTCTATTTATTGTTTCTCCAATTAAAAGTTTATTGCACACACGTGAATAAGATAACATCGCGTGTAATACATGTAATGATAGCTAGATAGATAAAAGTTGTGATTGAATTACAATTTTTAAAGGTAAGGGCCGTAGATATAGAAAGAACTGATAGCGGAGTGGGATCAGAAAGCAGTCAAGCCAGCAGCACTCGGGGCGTGCCAAGACGTTGGAGGGCAGGAAATGTCTCTTCGGGACCAGGAAGTCTCCTCAGTGGAATCCCACAAGTGATTTCCGGTGATTCAAAGCACTGCGAGGACTGCGAACAACGTTTGGATCCTTTAATAACAGACAGGTAAGCGATGATATAATAATATTAGTGTACAAATAAACAAAAGAATACCTGAGAGGAAATAAATACAATTACAATTTGTATTCTAGTAGAATATGAATTAGATAATATTTTAATGCACGCAAAATCATATGAATATATATATATATATATATATATATATTTTCAATGTTTTAGTATTACAATCTTTCCTAATTTGTAAAAATATATCTATTAATATCTTGTTAAAGTACTATTATTATTAAATAATAAATATATATTAATTAATAATAATGTAATATATTACTACTACCACTACTACTTTTAATTATATGAATTTGTAATTTAATTTTTAATGTAGTAAGAATTTTAATAACTATTATTATGTTTGTTTAGTGGTGTAGTGTACGCCCCTTTCGTGTGTAGAAAATGCTCTAAAAAGAGAGTAGAGCGCAAAGAAATCATTACAGAGATTGTAGAGACTGAACAAAAGTACGGAAGAGATCTACAAATTATTCTCGAAGAATTTCACAGACCTATGCTAAGGGCTGGGCTACTCACATCCGAGCAGCTTGCAGCGATTTTCCTCAACGTAGAAGAACTTCTCGAACACAATCTTGTACTCGCAGAGAAATTAAAAGATGCCGTGGAATTTGCTCAGGTAAATAGATAGCCCTTCAATACCAGTTCTATTACTTGTACGTTCATCGACTCTTGTTACATGTATTACGCATTATTATGATCATACTGTATACTGAATAAAGTTGAAAATAATTTTTTAAAGTAATTTCATTTAAATTTCCCCTGTGATATTTCTACAACATATAATTTTATAAATAAAAATAATGCACAAATAGATTTTTCATTTTATTATCGATAGATGAGCGTCTTAATCTAACATTCTGATTGATTTTAAGAAATAAGGTTGTATACAAATAAAGATAATAATTTCTAAATAATTTATAGGAATCTGGGGATGAAGATCTTCTAACGGTAGATGTAGGAAAAATCTTCCTGGAATCTGAGCGGATGTTACATGCATTTGAAAGCTATTGTACCCGTCAAGGAAGCGCAAGCTTATTATTACAGAATTTAGAGAAGGAAAAAGAACTGCTGCGAATTTTTCTAAAGGTTTCACAAATGGAAAACACTGTTTTACGTAGAATGAATTTGAATTCCTTCCTAATGGTAAGGAAAAAGTGGAATTATGACATCTTCTCAAATGCAAGACTTTCTATAAAAAATAATTTTTTTCTTCTAGGTTCCCGTTCAAAGAGTAACGAAATATCCTCTCCTGTTGGCTCGATTACTGAAAGCTACGCCTTCTGTACGACCAGACATACAAGAAGCAAAGGAAAGACTAAAACAAGCTCAGGCTACCATAGAGTTACATTTGGAACATATGAATGCTGTAAGTATGTCATTAATCTGTATTATAAATTTCGAATAAAATTAATATCAATATTTTAATGTAAATATGTAAATATTACATGCACAATGGACAAATTTAATAATGTAATAACAGGAAGCAAAGGATGTAACTTCGACAAAGCTTTGGAGGAGAATTTCAATTATTCAGAATGGTAGACGACCTATTGGTGAACAGGATATGGTGAATATAAAACTAAGGAAGGTAATGTAGAAATAATTTATTTTGAAATATACGAATGCATTATTTAACTGTATAATTTAACTGTTTAACGTTAAATATATTTGAGTTAAATGTAAATTAATACAACAATTAAATAATAGATGGCCGTAGAAGTATTAGAATGGGCTCACGAAGAAGCAAAATTCGTATTAGAAGGACGTCTTTTAGTTGCTCAGCCAACAGATAACAATTGGAGACGCGGGCGTACTGTCAAGCTTGCTCCCGTAACTGCCATGTTGGTTACTAATGGCAAGGTATAAATCATGCCGTTTACGATTATATTTAACAACATTCTATATTTATAATTTATGCTTGTTCACACATTATACAAATTTTTCTACAGCCAAATGCAGAGGACCTTGAATTTAACGACGATTCTCTCTTTCCAAGACACATTGGTATCAAGGAAGCTACGTTATTGCTAGTTAAAGAAAAACTTGGACGTTATTCATTATTGCGCGTAAGTTATCTTCACGAATTTAAATCAGATGTACACAATTGAGCTCTTTATTATTATGTGAAATTTCATCTATTTTAGGAACCGTTGTATCTGGATAAGTGTATAGTATGTTGTGAAACAGACCTTGAAGATTATTTCGAAATTCAAGAATTATCATCAAAGGAAACTTTTATATTTAAGGTGATACTTTTATTACATAAAATACGATGGGATATTATAATGTAATTTACATTATATTCTGAAATTTACATAATTTTTATTCTAATGTCTGTAAAACTAACATATTTAATGAAATCGAGTTTCGCTATTGTATTTTATTGTTTATAAAAGATAAAGATAGAATTTTTATATATTATATTTTCTTAATAATCTTTGTTTCATTTACAACAAGTATTATATTGCAGGCCGAAGATGGCGCCAGAACAAAGAGGTGGTGTAGGACGTTACAAACACACGCACAATCTCTTGGTGCATGGCGTAAACGTCGTGGAGCGCTGCCAAATATCATGATATGTGGTGTCGCGAGAAATTGATGAAGAAACGACACGATTAAATATAAAAGTAGAATCTAAATTTACAGGTATTATTTAAAGGTGATTGTGATTCCTAAACACGCACGAATAAGTTCGTGCAATCGATTAAAATGACGTATGATCTCCAGATGAATTAGCAGTGATTTATCAAGGAGAATATATGTGTTGGATCAAAAGATTTCCTCTGCTCATTGGTGGTACGTATCAATGAGTAATATGAAAATCTAGCTCTTGCCGTGCGCAGACTATTTTGCGTTCGGTTACAGTACGTTGCAGAAACTTAAGTTTCCTACGTCGCTGTAGCCAACACGTTGTACAACATTATGTAACGTCACAAATTGTTCTGTTTTTCCCTTCTCCCGGATACCGCAACTACATGTATACCGAATGAGTAATTGCCCACGCGTAGGACTATTTAACCATTGCATTGAAACTAAAAGAGCAGAGAGTAGCTGTGATACTGACCGGTGTAGTATTGGGTACTTTTTATCAGATTATATCAAATACTGCAGTACGAATCGAGCTTTTATTTCTATGTATTTTTATAAAGACATTTAACTTTCCCGAAAATAAATTGATAATAATGTACATAATTTTAAAAATGAGGTAATAGGGTTATTATACTTTGTACCCTTACGGTTTACGAGAACTAAGAAACTGCCAAATGTTCCGTAAAATCAAGCTTGGTAATGATTTATATATAAATTAATTAATCTACTAGATATAGTATATAACTATTCCTTGAATAATAATTAACAGTATTTTATGGCGTCTAACACACAAACTTGAAATTGTATATTGTACAATAATTTTATTTAAGACCTAAGCCATACGTTTTGTATATAGATGTATATTTATATTGAGATTGGTTTTAGACACATAATTGTTATTTTAGATCCGTCATTCAATAAAAATCAAATATACTTATTTGCATGCTGTATATTACAGCATGATCAATATTGTTCCTTATTTACCATATTCATTACTCGTATGTCAGCTATAAATACAAATAGATTTGTGTTTAAAAAATCAATATTTTTTCTACCAATATAGATATATTTATACATGTACAAGTACAGGTACTGTATGATACCGATAGTTTTTTGTTTTCCCCTATCACATATTAAAAAGTCATCAGTATCGGAGAGGTTATGTTCGATCTGTACATTTATCAATAATTAAACATGAATTAAAAAATTGACTAAACATAATAAATGATATTTAAAAAATGTTAAACACTAAGAAATTTAAAACCATTCTTCTGACGTATACGCTGCCACTAAAACGCACAACTATAGACAGAAATACACTGAAGTGAGAGTTTTTTTGCGAATATCTTAGAAACTAAGGCTGACCGCCAGTTATATGTGTAGGAACAAGATGTTCAAAATGTTGCACTTTATAATATATTCAAAAATTATCGAAATCAGAGAGGAAGTAGCGCTCCTACAACTTCACCAAATATAATTACAATTACATCATAAATTACATAATGTTCGATAATTTGAAAATTGAGATATAGATTAGTAATGACAAATAATTTTATCAGACCTTCCCTCACGTGACATAAACAGGTATATCAAACATCAGTGTATCAAATTTAACTAATAATCAATAAATGTTTGAAAAATATTTATAATACACAAATTGTTTCGAATATAACGTAACATATATATATATATATATATAAACTGATATGTATAAATAAGATAAAAGTAATCATTCATCAATAATGACTATATCTCAATAAAAAATAGAAGTTTACTATATATAAACTTTTGTTGATTTGTCTTGCCACCTTTTAAATACTAAAAGTTTAATATTTAAATTAATCCTTACGTGCTACAACAATGCTACAATCTACGTATGTTATGAATTTCGTAATACGAAGTAAGCAATGGATGTAAGGGGTTCTCAAACATTCATTCACTTGTTTTTATAATTCAGAACCCCTGACCTGTCATAAACAACGAAGATGGCTTAAGGTAGACTCGTTATCTGTTAATTCTTTTAACGTTGACATGATGTGTGTTACTGTCCACAAGGTTTTTTATTTCGTTTAATGAAGAATTAAATTTGTTTGCAATTATGGCTCAAGCAAAACTTCACTCACAGGAAGAAACAAGTAGCACACTTAACGATAAAGAGAAGGAGGCTGACGAAAAAGAAGGTATAGTTTTGAAATAGTTTCGAAAGTATTGAACCCATTATCACTTCCGTTAACATGTATAAGCTATTATTGATTAATTTCATAATAATACATTAAAAATATTTCGTTCGATTTAAAGTAATTATATTTCGGTTGTACGTAATTAAAAAATGTCACATGTATTACTCAAACAATTGTCTTTATTATTATAACATTATTTACAAATGAATTTTTTTAGGTTCAACAACAGTCCTAGAATGTGCAGTCTGCCTTCAACCATGTATATATCCTGCAAGATTACCTTGCAATCATATATATTGTTACCTCTGTGTCAAAGGTGTTGCGAATCAAAGCAAAAGATGTCCCATGTGTCGTCAAGAAATTCCTCCTGATTTTCTTAACAGACCACAACTGGTAGAAGTAGATGAAGCACAAAAGGAATCAGAACATTTTGAAGAAGAATACCAATGGTTTTACGAAGGTAGAAATGGTACAGTATCTTTTAATACACAAATTTATTTTATTTTTTAGCTATAGATAAGATACTTCTTATAAATATAATTTATTAAATATAAATATATTTACACAAATATGCATACATGTACATCATAGATGTTATGCACAAAGATATAAAAACACGAGTTAAAGAAGTAAATTATTAAGACAATAAGGTAATATACTTCAAATTACAAATAAAATCATTATTAGTAGAACATTAAAGGTAAAACTTAAATAACTTCATTATTTGTTAAAAACATGTGATGAAGTATAGAGAAGTTTATATCATACCCCTTCATAGGTTGGTGGAAATATGATTCAAGGACTAGCCAGGATTTGGAGGCTATTTACAACCTAGGTAGCACCCAATGTGAAATTTTAATTTGTGGCATGCTTTATATAATTGACTTTAAAAACAATTGTCAGTACAGAAAATATCAACCATATTATAAACGTAATATTAAGCGTGATAGAAAAGATGCACCTTGCAAGGGTGTTTCAGGAATAAAATAAATTGTAATTGCATCTTTTATATCTTTTTAAACATGATTGGCATAAAGTGTTTTTGATTGTATTTATACCTTATATAACCATTCATAGATCTATAGTATTATGCACAATATACCTGTTATAAATTTTCATGTAAAATATTGTATGATGTAAAAAGTATAAGGATTTCCATTATTTTGTTATAAAAGGATTACAATTTAGTTTATATGTATATTTGTAATAAAACTTCTGTATTCCAGAATACAAGTTATTTTTCTTTGTAAATTCCCCAGCTGAAACACTTAACATTTGTTTATGTAATCATTCTGATTATGATTATGATTATGATTATGATTATGATTATGATTATGATTATGATTATGATTATGATTCTGACTCTGACTCTGACTCTGACTCTGACTCTGACTCTGACTCTGACTCTGACTCTGACTCTGACTCTGACTCTGACTCTGACTCTGACTCTGACTCTGATTCCGATTCTGATTCCGATTCTGATTCCGATTCTGATTCCGATTCTGATTCCGATTCTGATTCCGATTCTGATTCCGATTCTGATTCCGATTCTGATTCCGATTTTGATTCCGATTTTGATTCCGATTTTGATTCCGATTTTGATTCTGATTCCGATTCCGATTCCGATTCCGATTCCGATTCCGATTCCGATTCCGATTCCGATTCCGATTCCGATTCCGATTCCGATTTCGATTCCGATTCTGATTCCGATTCTGATTCCGATTCTGATTCCGATTCTGATACTGATTCTGATTCCGATTCTGATACTGATTCTGATTCCGATTCTGATACTGATTCTGATACTGATTCTGATTCCGATACTGACTCTGATTCTGATTCTCACACTCACCCTGACCCTAACTCTGACTCTGACTCTGACTCTGATTTTGATTCTATGGACAATATAACTTGTGTAATTTTGAATTACATTGTTGCAGGTTGGTGGCAATATGATCAACGTACAAGTCATGAATTAGAAACTGCATATAAACAAGGCAAACGGAATTGTGAATTATTGATCGCAGGATTTCTTTATATTGCTGATTTTGGTTCAATGCTCCAATTACGTAGAAATGATCCTTCTAGGCGAAGAAAAATTAAACGTGATTTATATAATGTACCAAAAAAAGGAGTAGCGGGTTTAAGATTAATTAATCAAGATGAAGAAATCACTAGAGAAGTAAGGGGAGCAGAAAGACCAGCTAGTCCTGCAAGTGATGATATGGGTATAATAATTACTAAAACCAGTTATTTGTTGAAGTTTTAATTGTACTTGTAAGAGCTTTGTAATGATTATTAGCATTATATATATATGGGTAATGTAACTTTTTGTTTAAAGGCACCGGAGATGGTACAAATACTCCAGTACCTCCAAGTAATACACCACAAACACCAGCTGGTGGAACAGCAAGTGGTGATGCTACACCTCTAAATGACAGAATGGAACAAAGAGACTCTTTACATCAGGTATTAGAACAAATGCGTTCCTTAGTTCTGAGAGAACATTTATCTTCAGATACAGATGATGAATTAGAGGAAGATGAAGGAAGTGAATCACCTTCCACTCATCCTACATTATAATGACTACAAACATCTAATATTTCCTATTCATCAAATGAAGATCATTTTTAAAAAGTTTAATTTATTGAAATAAATGTGCATCCTATTAAATGAAAAATATAGTATAATAAATTCATGTACATGTTCAAAGATGCAGAACATTTATATATGTGATGTACTGACATGCAATCTGTACATTGCTCTGTGATGCTTATTAAAAACAAAACAATTAAGTACAATTAAGTCTTTCACAACTAAATATTCAATGGATAATCATTTTAAATATTCTTTTGCATATTACGAATGTTCAGGCTTTATAAATGTATATATTTGTAATTTTACACTTTTTACCATCTCCTTAAAAAATGTTCTCCAGGAAAGAAATATCATTCCATGTTCCTGTACTTTAATGTTGATTCTACTTAATTCATGTTTATGTAATTTTCATAATTATTGTAGATTATGTTATGTCGTAACTTTAGGTTATTGAGAATAATTAAGAATATTAAAAATTTTTTTGTATCTTAAAAAATAACAATAATCTACTGTTTTTGCACATAAAATGTTAATATATTCTGAAATTTAGCAATATTTTCTTATTTATACGTTCGATATAATTAGCACACTGCCATCTTTTCTGCATTTGTTATCAGCATTTCTTATATTAATCTTTTAAATTGATGCACATCGAAAAATAACATAATTTTCATTCAACTTGTTAATATTATCGTTAAAAATAAACTGGACATTTGTTAAAAAGTCATAGCGTTTCTCGTGCATTGTAGATAATTCTACTATAATGGTGATAATACTATCGATTCTAGTAATATAAAAATATTTTTTACCGAATAGTTTTTACACCTCCAGTATTTAAAATTTAGATGTAAAAAGAAATTATAAATACTAAAATAATTATGCAAACTTTTATTTGAATATTATTACAAATATTATAAACAGCGAAAATTAAAAATATATAATAATCTCTTAATAAAAAAAAAAGATATGTGTAATATGAAATAAATAATTAATTTTAGATATATTATATAAGAATCTTCGATTTTTCATGATAAAAATAAAAATAGAGCATATGTTAGGTACTTTCTTGTACTTTTATTCTTTTATTTTTTTTTTGTTATATTTACTGAATTACAAAATATATTACTACTTTTCTGATAATATTATGCTTAAAATTCTTACTTCTTTTTAAATAAACTAAGACAGATTCATTCTTTTTAAAGTAAAACCATGCTGCTGTGCATCAAATTTCTCTTTCATCATAGATGTAAATCGCTAATTATTTTAGTATTAGATTTAGTATTAAAAAAACAGTTGAGAAAATTTACGTTTCTCATTGCTTACAATAATTTGACAGTCAGGAACTTAATTATAATTTTAAAGTTGTAAGTCGTAACGAGTGATTCAAGAGTTTATTTCCGTTCTCGTTTAACACTGATTTGAATGATTGATAATTTATTATAATTTTCGTAACGAACCGTAAATATGATGTAATGCAAGTGTTCCTTTTCCGAAATTGTGATGTTTTAACTCTGTTTCACTCGTTCTTTTTTTAAAAATAAAAGATTAAATGAATTTTCTAACTACTTTTCTCTGTTATAATGTCGCACCAACACCTAGTGGGCTTGCGTCGCAGTGCAACTCGGTCTCGTCGCAGGAGGAATAGATTGCCAGAACTGCTGAAACGACTAATATAAGTAATTTCGCGTACATGCATTTCAGCATGTTCAAATACATATAAACAAGACTTTCTTCTGAAGTACATAAATTGTACCGAGAATTTGCGACAACCGAAAACATTTTTACAGATCTTAAAAAGATAAGAGTAAGATCTGTATTTTCTAATATTAGCTGATATTAGGCATTCTAAATACCCTATTTGAATTTGTAAAATATAATTTTCTATCAATCTTTTAACATCATTTACTATCGTATACTTTATATTTATGTCAGTATTATGATATAGTATAGTATCATGATATCAATTACATGTACTTATATTCGAATTAACATTTGAATCAACATCAGTTTTATTAAATTCCTACACAACATATAAATATTCTATTTAGGGATTAAATACATTTTATATACTTTTGATGAGATTGCCAAAAAAGCTTTAAAACTTGACTAAAATCATGTGCAAATTACATACAAATATAGTTCTGATAGAGACAGGAGAATTTTTCCTTATCTGATGTGATTACAATAATGTTACTTAAAGAAAATATTTTGATAGCCTTGCAAAATTATTTAAATTATGGAAGATTTTAATTTCTAATGGAGTATACTTTATAAAAAATATTATGTAATGCAATTTTGTAAAAATAATTTTTAAAATCATGTATTGTAATGGTTCTTAAGAATTAAAAATATATGCTTTTATATATATGTATATATATGAATATATGTATAGTAGCATATAGAAAAGTATATATGCATATATAAATGTATATGTATGTATATTATATAATTGTCATATTTATTTCTAATAATACACATTTACACATATATGATAATATTAACATAATATATTTTTCATTAACAATTAATATTTCATCGTAATATTTTATTTGAAAATGTAATAAAAATATTATTTATAAGGAATTTTACAAATAAAAATTACTATTTTCATAATTATACTAATATATTTAGTAAATGTTATTATGCATATTTGAAAAGAACATTAAATTAAAATTCATTTATATTTTTTTTGACAATATTAAATGTATAGAACGTATATTAAACGGCATATAATTTAAATTTTCGCGCCATCTAATCATTTCAAAATAATGTTCAAAGAAACTTCCGTGGGCGTGACAAGAAGCCGGTCAACCGCCAGATTCTGATGTTGTGTGTGAAAGAGAAATTTTGTGGAAAAGCTAGTGATTATTTAATTTCTAATGAAATGAATTAAAAAAACGTCTTTGATACCCTAATTGTGAGGTTTGTATTACATCTAGCTTTACATTTAGTTGTAATATTGATATACTTTTTTTTATACGCAGTATCATATAAAGAATATCGGTTTAGATGTATATACATTTGCGATTAATGAATGTGATCTACATATTTAATATTACAAATAAAAATATTTATATACTTTGAAATATATTTTTTTAAATAAGTATTTATTTATAAATAAATATTTTATGTAAGTTTTTATTATATTACATTCAAATAAGTAAGGAGTCAAATAATTTAACAGAATATGAAACGGTTACGTGATACCTTTTGATACAATATGGTAAAAATAAAAAAAATTGTTTATATCCGTAACTTTTAAAATTATATACATAAGAAGTAATCCCGTTAGGAAAGGTATATAAGAATAGAAATAATTATGATCGCATGATCTTCATTATTTGATAAGTCGCAGCTAAGGTGGCCTATTTTCCGATAACGGTTAGGATTGAGTAAAATTACTTCTGAGGTATCTAACAAAAGTTTTGTATTTCAGATTACACAAGTTCGCATATTTAATGAAATAAAAGTTAAAAAAATATATAAGAAAATACAAATTTTTATTATACAAAAAATTACATAACACAATGAGCATAAAACAAAATTCAGAGTTGGTTATTTTTGTGACTCATGTTGAATCATGCCATACATTCCTCAGAATATGGGGTCAAATTGATAAAAATTCTGCAACATGTGTAGAACGTATGATTTTACCCCTTGTTGAACAATTTGCTAGACGTCAAAACTGTGTTAAAACTCGGTCAAGCAGTTTGCGGGTAAATGCTCTTTGCTGTGCTAAATTTCAAAATGATGGATATTATCGAGCAAGAATAAAGCATATAAATAATATTGATAATACTGTGCTTTTGCATTTCATCGATTATGGTAATCTTGAATTGTTACCAATACAAGAAATACATTTACTTGATGATATACCTGATTCTGAATCTTTACAATCTTTTCCGCCTGTGGCGTTTCAATTTACTTTAATGCATTTATTGCCTGGAAATGGTCATTGGTCTAACGAAATAATTGAGTCAATTCAAAAGACTCTACGGTACAATGAATATAAAATTTTGGTTCATACTATAACCAATAGCGATAATTTTATTAAACTTCTGTACAATGATGAGGATTTCACTGAATTGTTAATCAAGAAACACATAGCAAAAAAAGCAACATTGCTAGAAATGTATAGGTATTTATTTCATTTTGATATCTATAAAATAAATATTTCTATATCATATTGCTTTTGTAATTATTATTCACAATCTTATGTTTGTGTCACTCATTTTGCATTTTATTATCAATTATAAGTTTAAAATATTGACTTTCATATTATTTATTAAATTATATTTAATTATACTTAATAAAATGTTACTGAGAATTTGGAAGAATTTACAGACATTACTCTTATTAAAACTTTTATATATCTTTTTAGTTCAAGAGGTATAACAGACCCTCAATTGCTATTATATGAAAAAAATCTGAGTTCATTACATTCTGCTGAAAATGAAACTCATGGATTTCAACGAAATGTTTGTTCATGCTGTGCAGCTCAGCAAAAACATATGATGCACAACTCTGTTCATGAAGCTCTTGTATTTAAATCTCGCGTTTTGAATGTATCATCAAAGCATGATGTATATGTTTCATTTGTAGAAGATGGTCCATATAAGTTTTCTGTGCAACTTCAAAGCACTACTCAGGTATTGCGCATACTCATGAGAGATATTAACAATCATCCTCTAGAGCCATTACAAGAACCTCCATTACCTGGATCAGTATGTCTAGGCCGTTATACGCGAGATAAGGTGTTATGCAGAGCTGTTGTAATGTCTGTTATGGAAAATAAGTGCAAACTTTACTATGTCGATTTTGGTCACACGGAAGTGTTACCATACACAGATATTTTCAAGTTACCACCTCACTTTATTAATCCTAGAGTGCTTTCTATTCGGTTCACATTAAGCGGTGTACATGAATTAAATGTTACAGGTACAATGAAAGAATATTTTAAACAAGTACTAGCAGGAAAGCTCCTTGTTTTGCATGTCTGCCCACCAGAGGGACCACCTTTAATACAATATGGAGACTTATATGATAATGGAAAAAACATAAAAGACATTCTTAGAGAAGCATTTCCACCTCCAATTATGCTGACATCTATAAATTGTTTTACATACCAAACACCAAAACCATTATTAGTAGAAGATATAGTAAATGTCTACGTTTCGTTTGTGGAATCTTATGTAAAATTTTTTGTACGACTTGAGGATTATGTACCATCTCTTGAATTAATAATGAATGATTTAGCAGATTTTTGTAAAACTGCACCTACTTTAAGTCTAGCAGAATTAAAGATTGGTCTTCCTTGTGCTGCTTTATATGATAATCAGTGGTATAGAGCACAGATTCAGGACATAAATGGAGAAAATATAAAAGTCTTATATGTAGACTATGGTAATGAAGAATTTGTAAGTTTAAGCTATCTTCGTTCAATTCGTGCCGACTTAGTCAAAACATTGCCAGCACAAGCTATAAAATGTACTTTGCATGGTAATCGAGTGATTGAACCTACTCAAGAAACTCTCGATCGGTTTGAGTCGTACACTTTGGAGAAACGCTTCCATATAAAAGTTGTAGATGTAACTTCTTATGGTTTAGTGGTAGATTTGTATGAAAAAGAGCACAACATGAATATTATTTCTGAATTGTTTCATATAGTTCCAGTTGAACATGTAAAAAATCAGTACTCTTTTAAACTGGTTTTGAAAACTGATCAAAATGAGAATACAGAAAAAAATCAATCAATATCACTGCATCAAACACTTGACAGTAGTATTGATCAAGAAAAGTGTAAGTTAAAAATTTTGAAAAATGAATCAAATGAATCAAGTGAATCAATTGAAAGTAAAAATGAAAAAAGTAATTTTCATCATAATGATTCACAAAATGAAAAATTTAACAGAGATGAGTCTTCTAATAATCGTAGTACAAAAGATAAATGGAGCAATAGACATGATGGTAATGATTCGTCTAAAATCGGAAAAGGTACCAGAGGTAATAGAAATAGATCTTCAGATACATCATCTAAGGATAATATCAAACATGGAAAAAGTAGTACTAATCGTGGTAGTTATTCTAGACGTGGAGGCATTTCTGAAAGAATGCAAAGTAACAAATTCAGTGGTAGAAATAACGACAGAAATTATAAAAGTGGAAAAACAAATAGCAATTATCATGATAGTAATAGATTTAAAGAAAGAAAGGGACAAGGATATAGGCTTGTACAAAATAAGTCAAACATCGCTAATTATACCTGTGATGAAAAAGAACAAAATCCTATGAAATATACAACTGAATTTTATATTCCACATCATAATATAACTACTGGAGTTGTAAAATCTTCTGAAGTAGTTGTTATAAATAGTCTCTGTGACTTTTTTGTACAATTAAATTCTGATTATATTTCTTTAGAGACTATGATGGAAAATATTGCATCAATATATGAAGCTGGAGGAGAGTTAATAAAAGAATCTGACATATTTTGTGGCTCATATTGCGTTGCTCAGTATTCAAGAGACCTAAAATGGTATAGAGCTGTAATCAAGTCCACTAAAGGAAATAGTGCAACTGTACAATTTGTAGATTATGGCAATATGGAAACAGTTAAATTTGATAAAATTAAATCTATACAAAAGGAATTTTTGAAACTCCCAATACAAGCTATACATTGTAAACTATTTGGTGTAAAGGATGATAATCTTGATTCAAACAAAATAAAAGCTTTTGAGAATTTAGTTATTAATAAAACAGTAGAAGCAGAATTTATAAATGAAGAAAATGGTATATACAGTGTCTTACTGAAAAGAATGGCTGAAAATGGGCTAACAGAGATTTTCATAAATAAAGAATTTTGTGAGGATACCGAACTAACAAAAGAAAACATAACTGAATGGACTACCATTTCATATGAGCCTGGAACTAAAAAAGACGTGATTATTACATGGTTTACAAATCCCAATAATTTTTATTGTCAAATACTCGACAACGAAAACGAATTTAAGTCTATGATGAATAAAATTCAGAGGATATATGTTACTAAAAAACCAATTTCATATATGTTACAGGTGATTATTTGATTTGGATGATTTAAAATTTCCGTGTATTGCATATATTATAAATAGGTTTTCATAAATACCTTTAGGTTGGATCTCCAGTAGTAGCAATATTCTCTGACGATGGAGCTTTTTATCGTGCAGAAATCATTGAATTAAATAAATTAAATGGTCATCTTATTCAGTACATAGATTTTGGAAATACTGCTATAGTTGATCCTCAGAATATTTATCCAGTAGAAAAGGAATTAATGCGTCTTCCTAAACAAGCTGTTCAATGTTCATTGTTAAATGTTGCTCCACTAGATGATAGATCTGAAGCAAATACAAAAGCAATTGATTTTTGCTTTAATATTGACAACTGCACGTGTATTTTTCACGATAAAAAAGATAATAAATATTTAATATCGTTAATTAATAACGGAAACGATGTAGCTAACACGTTAGCTGAACTAAATCTTGTATCACTATCCAATTCAGGTACTAAATCAGATGTTGATGTTAAAGGTAAGATAATTTTTTATATATCTTTTTTATAACTTATTTATATCTGATTCAAACAGTTTCTAAAAATAAAATTAAATAATTCGTTTTTTTTTTTTTAAGTAGGCGAAAGAATCTTTAATGAAAACTATTAAATGAGTCCTATATTTTGTAATATATTTTTTTAAATGTAACGATATAATTATATAATTTTATTTTATAAAAGTGTACCTCTTACTTAAATGTTAATAATAGAGTTAATACAAATAACATATGAAATAATTGATTAATATAATATTGAATCTTATTTTAAGATTTTAGCGTAATAAAAAATTACAAAAAGTATAATCCTATTTTAATTTGCATTTTAGAAGAAGATATGTATTAAAAGGAATAAGTAAAAACGATTAAATATGTTCCATGAACAAAAATGTAAAACATGATTAAACTTACATATGATTAATTTTAATAATAATCAAGAAGCATATAACATGTAGCATTATTTTACTTTCAGAAAATAATACTTCAACACCAATAATTAAATCTAACATAGAAAGAGTGGATATAAATCTCTTAAACGGTCAAGCACTTCGAGTAAAAGTTTCAAGTGTTCGAAATATATCAGAATTCTATGTACAATTACCTTCAGCTACTGAATGTGAAGATATAATTAATACATACATGGCTGACAAAAATCCTGAGGTACGTTTACACACATGCAAATATATTTAATTACATTATTAAATAAAAATATCATGAATACTAATCTAAGTAGATATTGCACGAGTACATTATTTATGATTATGTATCTATCTATCTATGTATATGTATGTATCTATCTATTGTATTATCCGTTTTTTCACGATATTATATTTAATCATTATTCATGATTATGTACCTATCTATTATATTACACTGCAAGTACATAGTACTCATGTACTTACTGTGTAAAATGAATAGATAAATGCAGGTTTAATTTTGTATTTGATGCATGGAAGTTACTGATATGTAAAAATTATTGTTCAGTAGATCTAATTTATTTATACATTTGTTAATAAGAAATATTATGATCTTTCTAAATTTAGTTAGAATATTAAATTTATAAAATTGAGAGAAAAAATATCTTTAAACAAAAAATTGCTAAAACAATGCTTTAAACATAAAATTAACTTAATTATGTTATTAAAATTTAAATAGTACATATTTTAATGCATGAGTTATGAACTGTTTGTATTGATACATTATTATCATTAATATTTATGCTAATAATTAATTGAAGTGGTTTAATTACTATTGCAATTGTTCCTTTTTATTATGTACCTTTGATTGCGATATTAAAAAATTGGAAAAGATTATAACAAACTAACAGAAATTATTATAAGAGAAACTATGCAATTACTGAATTAACAATCTATTACTAATCTTCATTATTCTAATCATATGTCCTTTATTATTGTCTTTTATATGTCTTTCATTGCACGATGTATGGTATTAATAACTTAATCAAAATAAAATTTATCTCCCTTGTGCTGTACTGACACTTTCTTCTACCAAGTTGTGTTCAGTGTATTTATCTATCTATCTATATATATATATATATATATATATGCCATTTTGTATTTTGATTAATGGACTTGTATTTGATTAATAATTTGTAAATAAAATGTATTTTATAAAGAAGAGGTAAGTTTATGTATTTTGTGCAGTACTACAATCATAGAATTGCATTACATTCACTATTTATTATTAGAGTACTTATATTAAAACAAATATATGAAGTCATGTTGAACACATTAATAGTATAAGTATAAAATTCATTTGAAATTTATTTAGGGAATTTTATTCTAACTTTTAGCATTTTGTGTTTTTAAAATTTTTATTTATTTTACATAATAAACTGTGTGCATTTTTAAAATCAATATTTTTGTTAATTAATATTTTTGTGTTGTTATTTTTATTTTTATATACTCACTTATATAATACATTCGTATGTTAATAGAAATAAATATTTCATTCTCTTTATTCTGTTGTCTAACATTGCATGTTAATTTTTCGTTTTTTTTTTTTTTTTTTATAGATATATTGAATACATATATCTAATCATTCTGGAATGTGTAGTATTTTGATACTAATAAAAATAAGATTATATTTAATAAGTAACTTATCTCTATTTATATTTCAAGTTTCTATAAAAAATTAGGCTAAAAATTACTTATTTATCAAAAAAAATTTTAATTGAAGATCATATCAAGAGTAGTATGAAACTAATATCACTATAATATTTTTTAAAATTAAATTTGTGCATAAAAATTTAAGTAAATTTACAATATTGGTAAGGATAAGTATGGCAATGGCAGGTGATGCAACGATTATCAACCCATGAGATATGCCCAGGCACAGGTTGTTTGGTTTATTCAAATGGAGTTTGGAGACGGGCAGTAATCAGTAGCCATTCACAATCCACGGGCTTTAATGTAAAATTTATTGATACTGGAGCATACCATGAAATTCTGTCAGATAGTGTGAGTTTTGCAAAAAAGAAAAATACAAAAGCAAGATCAATTTAAATGCTAAATTCAATTTATGTATAGATAATGTAACATTGCTAGGAGTAGAAGTTACTTAATACCATACTTGCTGCATTGAAGAATGTTAATGTAATAATACAATTCATTTTAGCGAATTAAAGATTTATAGTAGAACTAAAGTAATTTTTATTTATGTTAAGATTATTAATTTCTTAAGTATAAATCTTTAAATTAATAGTATATTGCTTAATACTAACCAATGCGCTTGATTAAATATTTGAAATATTTAGTATGATATATTCAGCATAATAAAAATATCCTTGCATTATTTGCTTTTACATCGTCTTTGTTTAATAAAAACTTTTGATTATTATTATAATTTATTAATTTAGGTGTTAGCTTTACCAGGAGAACTTTCTGTAATGCAGTATCAATCAATTGAATGTTCCCTTGTAAGAAATACTATTTCTGAGACAGATACTAGATTCAAAGAAATTATTGAGGGAAAAGAAGTAATTATATATGTGGAAGCAATTGACAATAATAGGTAAATTTAATCTTCAGCTTGTTATAAATTGTTACTAGAATATTTTTCTAGTAATGAACAAAATATATTTTTGTTTTATGTTCTTTTATAAAATTCAGAGAAATTGGTAATGTGAATACAGAGAAATCTATGATATGATACTACCCTAATAAGTGAATAGAAAATGAAGTCATTCGTAGTCATTTGACCAGTGCTTTTTTTTAATGTAAATTAAAATTTTTAGTGATAAATGATTTATGTATCATTAATCCATCAAATTCATATCCATCCTGCATATGAATTTGAAGAATAGTAATGATGCTAATTCTGCAAAATTTTAATTAAAAGAAGCTGTACTCACTTAGTTTGGTGGTATCACAATACAATTATCTATCCTAATTATGATTTTATTCATTTTTCTATGTATATAAAATTTAATTTTATTTTTGCAGACTTATCGTAAAATTATTTGACCTAAATGGTTATAAAATAAATATTCTCGAAAGGTCAGATGAAAGATTATTACCAATATGTCCATTGCCTATTTTTAGTTCTACTCAAGAAGTAATAGTGGCACATGTAGAACACTCTGGTAGTATCTGGGTAAAATGTACTAAAAACTACGAGATGGAGAAAAATTTACTTTATGCACTCAATAAGTATTATCCTATTTCCGGAAAATTATTGAAACCGAAGTTGGGTCGTTTATGCGCTGTTAGAAGCGGTAATGGTCAGTGGTATCGAGCTAAGATTATAAGTTATTCTGATACTGGAGTTTTTATAAATTACGTTGATTTTGGCACTTCTGCCTGTGTGCCCCATAATCGAGTAATGGTGTTAGATTCACAGTTTTATACACCACACCAGTTAGCTATTAATGTCTCATTATCAGTAATAATTAAGGGTACAATATTTGAACAATCAGATATATTGGAACAGCATTTCGGAAAGAAACTTCATACCTGCGTTTTTTATAATGTTAACAAAAGATGGGTGGTGGAATTGCTACATAATGGAGAAAAGTTTAGTAACAAATTCCGTTCTCTTAATTTAACATCAGAACAGAAGATATATGGAATGAAAGAATCTGCAATTCATAATATGACAGAGGGTTGTAAATATAAAGTCGCTGTAGTTCATGTAGATTCACCTAGTCAGTTCTGGCTTCACTATGCAGATGATATCATAGACCTTCATACTAAACAGACACAACTTCAACATGAAGCACTTACATTTCCAGAGATAGACGGAATATTAGAAGAAGGAAGTCTATGCATTGTTTTGAACAGTATAAGTAATAAGTGGTATAGGGCACAGGTACTTGATGCCGATGAAGATATCACCACTGTTCGATTTTTCGATTATGGAAATACAGATATCATCAATAATAAATCTGGAAAGATTCGACAGATGTCAGATGAGTGGAAAGAAATAAAGGAATATGCAGTTAAATGCAGATTAGATGTTATTCCTGCAGAAACAGAAGATTGGAATTCTGCTATTTGTAAAAAATTCGAAGGTTTAGTATCAGGTGATGCGCCTGTGGAAGCCATGGTAATAGCAAATAGTGTTCCAAAACGAGTAGACTTGTTAATAAATGGAAAAAGTGTTAGTGAAATGTTAGTCGAAGATCATCATGCTGTAAAGATTCATACAGAAGAAGAATTAATAGATGAAATAATTGATCTTGAATTGGATCCCTATTCTGCTTTTGTAAGTCACATTAACTCTCCAAATGAGTTTTGGGTTCAAGAAGAAAAATCTGTTGGTGATTTAGAAATTATGACTGATAGATTTATTGTAGCACATATGTTTCCCAAAGTGGATGAAATTAAAGAAAATTTATTGTGTGTTGCTAAATATCCTGAAGATGAATGTTGGTATAGGGCACGTGTTGTATCACACAGTGATAGTGCTACACGAGTTATATATATAGATTATGGAAATTCAGCTACCTCAAACGAAATACGTGCTATACCGTCAGATCTTGCAGATGTACCTCCTCTATCAAGAAAATGTCGTTTAATTATGCCAGAAGGGATTACAGAATGGTCAAAAAAAGCTTGTGAGGAATTTGTAACATTAGCAGCTGATGGAGCAACTATATTTTTGTTAGACGTAATTGATGAAGGTGAAACATCATTAGTGAAATTAACACTAGATGGTAAAAATGTAACAGATATACTTGTAAACTTCTGTGAACGTCACCCACCGATTATAGAGAAACGATTACCTCCCTTGGGTGAAGAAAATTCACCAAATGTATTTGTTAGTTGCATCAATTCACCTGATGAATTCTGGATTCAAGCAGAAAGCAACACTACAGATTTAAATATAACAGATAGATTACAAGCAGCAGCACCTAGTTTCCTTTCATTAAGTATATTTGAAATTGGTACTATTTGTGCTGCAAAGTATTTAGAAAATGGTCAATGGCGCAGAGCAAAAATTCTTTCACATTCTGAAAAAGGTACTGAAGTTCTGTGTATAGATTATGGTAACATAATGATTACAAACGAAACACGAATGTTACCAGCAGACATTATAAATATCCCTCCTTTATCGAAATGTTGTGCTCTGCAAAAACCAAACAGTATAAATTCTTGGCCTTTAGATGCTTGCAAAATATTTGAAGAACTTGCTGCAGGTGGAAAAACAATGTTTCAGTTCGAGATTCTTGATGATACCAGTGATCTTCCCTCTGTTAAATTAAGTTTTAATGGGAAAAATATTACTGATATTTTAGTACCATTTGTGGAAAATATATCTGAAGATGCTGTAATAAAAGGAGTGAATGAAACAAACAAGGAAGAAGACGTAGATATAAACAGATTATCAGAAGATAGTGAAAGTCAAAATCAAGAAATAGGAGAAAACACAGATAATTCATGTCTGAACACTAACTATGTTGTAGAACTTACTGTAGATGAAATAGTCCAAAATATGAAAGTGGATAAACCAGGAGAAGATGAAAATACATTTAATGGCCATAACAATAGTATTGTTACAAACGGAATTGACAAAATAACAGAAAATTTAGAACATTTAAAGACACAAGCTGAAATAGAGACATATAGTGATAAAAATGAAATGCAAGACATTAAAATACATGCTGGAGCAAAAACTGTGAGTGAAGAAGTTTTATCAAATACAATACAGAACATAAAGTTGAATACAATTTCAGACTCATCAGATATTAAAAATGGCTTAGAAGATGTTAGAAAAGAACAAGATAATGTAATAATATCAAAATCACAAATATGTAATACTGAAATGGAATTAAGTGAACCAAATATAAACATTCAGTGTTCTGAGGATGTTATAAATGGAAATATATCCAACTTAAAAGAGTTTGTGAGGAAACAATCTGTAGAAACACTAGGAGGAACTACAACAAACAATCTCCCTATAAATCTTTTAAAAAAAGAAACTAACATTAAAAGCACTGATAAGGAAAAAAAATGTAATACTGAAGAGGTAAATGTTAATATAACAGATTCTAAAAGTGATATAGTAACTTCAAAAACAAAGTCTTGTGAAAATTCTGAAGATGAAAATACATTAGGATCGGGAGAAGTTTTAAGGGAACAATCTGCAGAAATACTAGGGGAAACTACAAAGAAAGATATTTCCATAAGTGTTTTAAAAGAAGAAACCAACATCTTGAGTATTGATGAAACAAAAAAATCTAGTAACAAAGACTGTTATACACGAGACACTGATGAAGTAAATGTTAATATAATGGACTCTACAGGTTGCTCCGATGTAAACAATATAAATGAAAAGGTATCTTCGGGTTTACGATCTACGGTAATAACAAACAACGAATTTAAGATTGCTGATAGCCAAGGTAATGATCCATTAATTGGTAATATTACCGACAGGCAGGATGATGATCCATTGATCGATGTAACAGTTTCTGAGAGGATTACTGATAGGCAAGATGACGATCTTAAAATATCAGAATGACCACATANAAACGAAGGTCACTTGTTTTTTTTAAAGAGATCTACGTTTAATTTAAAACTTTTTGTCTATATGAATAATATCTTGAATGAAAAAAAATACGAAGATTATCATAAATACATAGAGAATAATATTAAAATGTTCTTTTACCAGAAACAAAACAGAAGCTTTCAGTAAAGGACAACATTCCTAAATGAATATTGCAGCTTTAAATATAAAAATCTAAAGTATAAAACATTATTTTTATTTTTATGCTATTTTTTATCTTTTTATTACATAATTAAGAGCAGTAGTTTGTATTGTTTGATCAAATTACATTAAAATATAGAAATTTTTTTTATATTGTAAAAGAAACTAGTTTTATAAAAAATGATAATGGAATATTCTTACAGTAATTACAATATATATTGTTTTTTAATTGCAGTATAATTTTCTGGTACTTCGCCAAAGAATAACAAAGAATACATTTGATGTATAGTTATTCAAAACTGCTTTTCTGTTTCAATACAGTGTGTTCTAACATAAAATAAAAAAGAGGTCAATAGTATCTCAGAGATATGTTTAGATACCTAAATGTCTATTTAAAAAAATCATATATAAATTTGATATAATATATAAAAATTATATAATTTTATATACTTTAAAATATTCATTTTAAATTAGATTTTGAATTATTAATAGGAATATATGTAATTTTCTACCTTTTTTATTTATATATATCTATATTCAATGGTTCATCAAAAAAATACAAATTATGTAACTTTTTTAGTTTATTAAATTAAGTACAGATGTTGTAGTGATTTAATAAAAAATTAAGTTCCACTTTAAAATATTACAATTATTCATAGAGCCTATATAGATAATGATATAAATATATTACTATTATTATTACTATTATTAAGGTACTAATTACAAATTTAAGGAAAAATTCTATGATTCATCAGATATTTTATAAAATTATATCAAATTTATGATAAAAAAGATAAAAAAAATTAAAAAATTAAATTATTTGTTTATAGATATTAGTTTTTATTGAAACAAAAATAAATATTAATTACTAAGCTTCATACTATATAGTGTTCTTCATCTTTTAAAAATAATTATAAAGAAAACGTAAAATAATATTTCAACCCAATTGGTGTTGATAAAAACTAAATAAATTATAGAAATTTGAGTATTGTAACTGAGTAGTTTCTGTCTTTCTTAATAAATAGTAAATGTTTATTAAGTTTGACGTAAAAGAACAGAAAGGTAAGTTTTAGTTATTTACACATTCATTCACACGCCGATCATTCTTATCGAAAAAGTACGATTTTTTTTATGTGAATAATGCTTAACAATAACATCAAATGTCTTTAAGAGTGATATTGTTAATATACTTTATAGTTGATATACATATATGTATGTATAATATATATATATATATATATATATATATATATATATACAACTGATTTTCCATAAATGGCTTTTTTGCGATAAAATAACATGCTTAAATACGAAATTTAAACATTACTTTTATACTGTGTTAAAAAGATTAACCGCATATACATTATTCGATCCATATATGTTGGCACTTAAGAAACAGATTATTTTTCAAATCTACAATAAGAAATTGTTATAAATTAACGAAAAATTTTCGATATTAAGATATGTTAAGATTAGTTCATTAATGTTAAAATTAATCATAATTTCAAAAGAATAAGAGGAGTTCCAGATATTTCTATGGATTCAAATTCTTCTGTTTCTTAAATGCTAATAAATTATGCTCTAATAAAGCAGTATATATGTATGTGTATATATCACACACACACACGCGCGCGCGCGTGTGTGTGTGTGTAATTATATACTACTTTATAAACTTTATAAATAACCTTATATATAACTTTATAAATAATTTTAATGAACGCATGTAGTGAAATAAATTGCGTGCTGCAGAAAAAATTTGGTGAAAATTTAGTTCAGTATTTATGAAAATATGCTTTGTATGAAAAATGTTGAAATAATCATCTTATTTTTAATTTCATATATTTATGTATATATATAAGCGTATTTGTAATTTTGAGTTATAGATATTACTAAAGCATTGAAAGAAATCAACCTCACGTAATTTTTGCATAATGTAATCATAGTATTTCATTCTTTAATAAACATGAGATTATGTAAACATTTCAATTATAATAAAATGTTATATTAGATTCTTTCTTTTATGTTATATCTTTTTATTTGTCTTCACATGTATCTTCTCTATATAAATATATCTCCTTTGAATGTATTCTCATGAAATTTGCTTAATTTTTTCTTCCTCCTTCGTCGTCTTCTATTTTCTATATAAAAGAAGTTAATGTCTTAATTTTTCTATATAATAATATCATATAAGAAATGTTGTTTGTTGAAGATGTGCACGAGGAATAAAATTACTTCTAAAATTAAATTTATTAAAGCTATGATAATATAAAAATATATCAAAATTAATTTTCTTTAATGTTTTTTTTTTTAAATTTAATAATTTTACGATAGACACCTTTTTGTACAAAAAAGAAATAAATGATTAAATTTGTATTATCAAAAAAGAAAAATCACAATATCCATAGCGCATTCTTTACATTACTTCTTCTTAGCATTACTTGAACGAAATTAATCATCTTATTTTAGTATTTCTATATATAAAATAATTGAAGAAAAACTTAATTTTGCAAATGCTTTGTAATAATTTATATGCATAATTGAGACGAATCGTATACCTTTCTGTTTAGCAATTTTGATGTTTTTTTCCATTTCTGCCTTGTATATTTCTTGCTTTCTCTTCATCATAACGTCACGAGCAGCTGCTATTTCGTCTTCTAAATACCATCGGAGAGGTCCTCTGCATCGTTTACATATCATTAATTCACCCAAAGTTTCAATGCCTCTACCTCTATCTGGGGCTCTACCTTGAGTTCTATCTTCAAGGACTTTTACAGTACCCTCAGGTCTGGGGATCCGGTACTTACGACGTCGATACGGTTGGGCATACGACTGGTTGCTCCAAATAACTTGTTGACCACTTCGATATTTACTCCGAAGTCCACCTCGTTGAGTATTTCTTTGGATACTTCGTTGTCTGAAAGATTGGATGTCATCATGTTCTTGAAGGCGGAATTTAATATCAGGTCCTCCTTCTAGCGGACCGCTTGAAGGAAAAAGTGGCTCGGGCTCTTCTTTTAATGCGAATAATTTTGGGTCGTAGTCTTTGATATCACAACAAAATCCATAAGGTTTTACTAAAAAATCATGGTGTGATGTACTAACATTAAGTTGCTTTACTCGGCTCTTTTTCATATTTTCTTTTTGGTGATTTAATATTGGCGTACTTTAAATTTAAATAAAGAATATATTAAACGAAAAAGGGAGAAGAATCATATTGGGTTTTTGTTAGAAATAGGTTTGAAAAATTTGAAAGAACATCTAGGAGGATCGTTGTTTTCGTGTTAAATACGTGTAAGGGTTATTATAAAAATGTAATTAAAATGATTATAACAAAAATTTTTATTGTTTTTAATTATTTACTGTGATGATTAGAGTAATAATCGTTAAAGATTAAATACTCAATATAGTTCAGGAATTGAATTTTATATTAAAAATTATTATTAATAATGTATATAAACAAAATATTGTTATATTAACTGGTACGTTGGAAATTTATCATTTTCATCATGTCTTGTAAAAAAAATTTGTATCTTCTAAATATAATTAATTATATAATAAATTAAAATATAATAAATTAAAATTAATAGGGTCAGTTAATATTAATATTATAAGTACATAGTTTTGTTTGATTTGAATATACATATAGATTATAGACTGATATATTCTGCTAAAATTCTGTGTGTGTGTGTGTGTGTGCGCGCGCGCGCGCGTGTGTGTGTGTGTGTATATGTATATATTCCGCACATTTATACAGTAAACGGCGTTTGCTACATTTGATATAGACGAGTGGTACCATTTTAGAAAAGAGAAAACTATATATATACAATTTGAAAATTACTAAACAGTATGTGTGATTTTAAAACGTTACTCATAACAAGTTATTCATAAAATTATGAATTCCTCTACTTTGTCATCTGGAAGTTTGAGCCACTCACCGGGACAAAGAGCTTCGGAATCTCAGGATTCAGAACTAACCTCTGTTGGGAATCAAACTTCGAAAATTTTGAATCAAATGAAATCAGAGTTACAGGAGCAAAAGCAACAAGATCGTCTACTTCGAGAGTTACATTTAAAACGCGTTCAATCATTAAGGAAAGAATTGGATTACATTAAGGCAACAGAGTGGAGATACCAGTCAATTGATCGGTATATCTTAATTATTCGAAGTTTTTAAGTTGCAAATACCTTTTTATATACAATGTTTACGTGAATTTTAATGACAAAAATAAATTTTCATAGGTACATGGACAGATATAATAGAAATTAAATATGTTTTCATTTATATGTACCCTTATAAAGTATGCTATAGGACATAGGTCATCCATTAAAGATGAACCAGATGAAGAAATAAACAATGTTATAGCTCGCATTGAAAATGTGTATAGAAAAGAAATAAAAATAGATGAAAGTTTTAATACGGATGGAAGTTATTACAAAACAGGAAGTATTAGTTTTATTGCCACAGATTACATAGTAGTTGATGACTTTTATGTTTATGATATAAAAAACACTTCAATAAGTAACTTAAAAATAGGTGATAAAGTTTCTTATTTGCTCTCACCAGAGCAAGACAATCTAGAAAAACAACACAAAATAAAAAAGATTTTTGTATTAAATGAATCATGGGATGGTGAAGTAGAACATTCTGAGATTGATAGTACCAAACCAGAAACATTAACAAGATGCGTAATTGGAAAAGTTACAGAACGTAAGAATCGACTATTAGTTGTAGAACCTGACAACATCACTATTGACTTGAATAAAGTACAATCTGATTTTATTCCTGTAATTGGAGACTGGTTACAATTAGAGTCAGAAGTAGAAATCGATGAAATTTCTTACAATTTAAATGGAGAAATTTTAGAGATAAAAAGAATACAACCCCTACGATCAAAGTTAAATATTGGAACTGTAACTAGTTTTGATCCAACTAAAGGAGTTGGTGTTATTGAGAAGAATGTTGTATTTAATAAAAACATATGTGAATCTGGTTATATTCCTTGTGTTGGTGATAAAGTAATAAGCGATAGTATTGAGAGTGATCAAGGTTTTTATACATGGAGGTCATTGACTGTGGTTCCAGTATTTCAGGCAAGTTTAGCATTTGAAACAGAAAATAATTGTTTTACAATTAATTTTTGAGAGTACATTAAATTGCATTTTCAATCAATTTTACTTAACAACAAGAAAGATCACTTATAATAAAAAGTCTAGCAAAATGTAATTTTACTAAAAATAAATTTATTTTTTTAGGTCTCTAAAGAAGCTAATTTACCAACATTAAATAATACTTCATATAAATTAAAAAAGGATTTAAATGAACTTGTAAAAAATAAACGCGGTATTGTTATAAGTGATAATATAAATATTGATTTAAATGTACGAGAGGAAAAAAATTTAACAATTACTATAGAAAATGTAGGTAATACTAATCATGTATTGCGTAAAGGTTGTTTCATGATAAAAAAAAGCCACTCTCAACTAACATTAATTCAACCAATTACTCCTAATACAGTTTCAGTATTAAATCCTTCTGATAAATTAACTTATATATTTAAATGTACAGCAAAATTTATTGGTACAAGCAAAGAATTATTTATCTTTAAATTCAAAGATTTTGAAATTGGACGATTTTTTAACATTACTGTTAAACCTAAAACTATACAAAACAAGTCAAATTCTAAAAATAGTAGTTCTAGAACTAATTATGTACCACACCAAGATGAATGGGATGAAGCTACATACATTCCAGGTATTCGTCCATGTAAACCACCATCATTTATTAAAGTGCGAAACATGATATACAAAGTTCCTAAGCTTTATTGGGATGTAATATCAATGTGCATAAATGAAAGAAAATCACAAACTGAGTGTAAATATGATATAGAAAATGCTATACCTTGTTTGTCAAATAGACTTTCTTTTCAATCATATAGAGATCGGTTTCATGCTTTATTATATCTGGAAGAAATTGCTCAAACGATAAATATGCAACAATACAATATAAGTAGCACAGTAATGAGACACTGTGGAGAATATTTGGTTATGGAAGTGCCAGGGCTTGGAGAGAAACGTCCTTCTCTTCTTGTTGGTGATAGGGCCATAGTATCTTTCAACTGGGATAATTCTCAAGGTATGTTATAAAATTTAAAATGAAATTACATTATGAAATTTTATACCATAATATGTTTGATGTTTATATTAATCTATTTTATAATTTTAATGGTGTTTATAAATTTTATAAATTTATAAATTTAAAGTATATTTATAAATTTTAATGGTGTTTGAAATAGGAAAATTAAAATATGAAGGATTTATTCACAAAGTTACAAACTTGGAAATTTTTTTGAAATTCAATTGCCAATTTCATCAAGAATATAATTATGAAGATTGTCAAGTAACATTTAAATGTTCACGATCAGTCATACAACGTTGTCATAATGCAATTGATATGGCTACAAATCGTCTTGGTCAGAACTTTTTGTTTCCCACTCATGTAATTGAAAAAGAATCTCAGTTAGATCTTGAAGAACTGGAAGCGAAAAATAAGTCAATTTCTAAGTTACTAACTCGCCCGCGGACTGATCCTGTATCATCAGAATCTTCTTCCACTAGTACTACATCTACAAGTAATAAATCTAATAATATGTCAAAATCATTTACTAAAATGTCAGTTGTACAACGATTATTTAATGTTGAACCTATTGAACAAAATACAGAAATTACAATAGAATCTGATGTAAAAGACAAACAATGTATTGAAACAAAGAGTGAAGTAAATGTTACGAAAAGTTCAATAAATACAGCAATACAACATTCAAAAGAGACATCAATTTCTTCCTATAGTAGTGAATTACAACCAGTTATTTCACAAGTACGAAAACGAAAGTTACTTTGGTTTAATAAAAATTTGAATCATTATCAAAAAGAAGCTGTAAGAAACATTTTAAAAGGGCATGCACGACCATTGCCTTATGTAATATTTGGACCACCTGGTACAGGAAAAACCATTACTCTTTGTGAAACAATTCTGCAAATCTTATCAACTATACCTGAAAGTCGATTATTAGTCGCAACACCATCTAATAGTTCAGCAACTCTTATAGCAGAAAGACTTCTAGATAGTGGTATACTTAAACCTGGTGATATGGTATATATTAAATTTACATAATCCCACTCTACTATAATTTTACGTGGATTTAATTCAAACTTTTAATAAATAACAATAACAGAACTAAAATAGTTTCACAAATAAATTTGAAGATAATTAACATTGATATTGTATTGATTTTTCATTTTTTTTATTATAAGTATCCATTTTATATTAATTCTGTTTACACATACTATCTTATTTGAAAGTTGCAATAAAAGTATAAATTATAAACTTTTCAAATTTAATTTAAATACTTTTCTTTTTTTTAGGTACGACTCATAGCTTATCATTGTTTGGGTAGTGATTCTATACCTAGTAAAGTATTGCCATATTGTGCTACTGCGGAATTAGCAGATGAAGCAACAATTGAAACACCAAAGTATAATGGAGTAGGACTAAAATTAAATTGTACTATGAGTATACTTGGACGTCATAGAATTACTATTGGTACCTGTACTGCACTAGGAATATTAAATAACATGGGCTTTCCTCATGGACATTTTTCTCATATATTAGTTGATGAGGCTGGTCAAGCAACAGAACCAGAAATTATGATCCCACTTAGTTTTATTCATTGTGACTATGGGCAAGTAATTCTCGCAGGCGATCCACTACAGCTTGGTCCAGTTGTACAAAGTGAAATAGCGAAGAATTTTGGTTTAAACGAATCATTTTTATCACGATTGCTACGTCATTTTCCTTACCAGAAAGATCCTAATGGCTTTGAAACATGTTACGATCCTCGACTTGTTACAAAGCTTGTTATAAATTATAGAAGTTTACCAGAAATACTAGAATTATCAAGTTCATTATTTTATGATTCTGAATTAAAAGCACAGGTACATTTATCTATATTATTGATGACTCGTTTCTTAAGTTTATATCATGGTAATTAAGAAAAATAATGTTTTTAGATATCTCCTAAAACAAGCAAAGAAGCCAGACTTTTACAAATATTAGCTACTGAATTGCCAAAGAGAAAGGATACACCACCAGCTATAATTTTTCATGGTGTAAATGGCGAAAATTGTAAAGATGATGACAATCCAAGCTGGTATAATCCTGAAGAAGCAACTCAAGTATATCTTTATCTACTAAAGTTATATAAATGCGGTATTTCACCTGATGATATTGGAATTATAACTCCTTATCAACAACAGGTAATATAATTGAACATAATTTGTCAAAAACATCTATAAAATTATTTTATACTTTATTCATTAATTACTTAACAGGTTCTTCAAATTCGTGAATTACTCATGGAATTAGATGTGGAATTACCAAAAATTAGTAGTGTTGAAGGATTTCAGGGTCAAGAGCGTAATGTTATCATCATTTCAACTGTGCGCTCTTCAACTAATTTTATAAATGAAGATATTAAACACTCTCTTGGATTTGTTGCATGTCCTCGAAGACTTAATGTTGCAATTACACGAGGTCGTGCTTTGGTTATCATTTTAGGAAATCCTACACTTTTAGCCCACGATCCTTATTGGAGGAGTGTTTTAATATATTGCATCAATCATGATTCTTACACTGGTTGTAGTTTCGGTTTTCCGGAAGATACAGAACATTCTTGGATAGAAACAAATGATTAGCTAGTGATGAAATTAGCAACTTATTATTCATGACAATATTCATTAATATCGAATCTTTTAATTTACCGAAATATCTGTTATTCAATCGTAAAATTACATTTTCTCTAACATACAGTATTTTATGTCCATACATGTTTTTACAAAAAAATAAATGATACTGTTAATATTATTAGAATATGTATGTTGAAAACTATATTATTTTCATATAAATTAATGCAAATTTTTAATGTATAATACCTATCTCTAACATTACAATTTTTTAAAATGATAAGTTTATATTTTTTAACTTCCATTTATTTTTATAAGTTTGATTGCTAATTTCTTTATATCATTGTATGGATCAAAACAATATATTTATTTTTTAAGTTAAATAAGAATCTTTTGTTAGAGAGCTGACTTAAAGGTACTTGAAATGAGATACACTAAAAAAAATTACTGAATTATACTTCTTTTTAACACGTTTCTTATAATGAAATGTGTCGATACAAATTACAAACAGTACAATGGTTTTTATGTTGTAATGTACACACGTATATTTAGACAATGTTCCTACAAATATATTTTTATTCATTCAATTTAATTTTTTTAAGAAAAATGTATGAATAAAAATATATTCGTTTTACGTTAGAACTCTGGCTTCGGCTTACATGCATAGAATTGAATTATTTCACTCCGCGTGTTTCGCTTTTAGGTTGGGGTTGAATTAAACAATTGGATGTTTTTAAACAATATCCCTGCATATTGCATCATGATGTCATAAGTCCAGATTCCATGAGATTTGGTACTGCAAAAAATAAAACAGTTTGCTATAATGTGTATAAGAAAAAGAAAATGAATTACATTTAGAGAGAGAAAATCTTTCTGTGCTTTTGATCTATGCATATATGAATGATTTGATGAATGGATAATACCTTGGATATTGTATAGGATACAATTCAATTACGGTGTAATTCTTAGTATAATAGCTTAATTTAAAAAAAATTAATGAACAAGTATTAGTATAATATGCCTCTCCTTTTATTCTCATTATATGAAAGTGAAGTGTATATTATATAATAATGTAATTGTTAAGAAAGCAATTATGTAATAATTAGAAAAATTTAGTAAAAAATGAATGAATATTTAAGAATATTTATATGTAAAGTGTGATTTCTTGGTGGAGAGAATCATAATCATTTTTAGTTAATCAGATGACTGAAAAGAGCGAAAAAATACTGATGTATGAAAAATGATTGTGAATGATACTGACCTTAGTTAGTTCCACACTATACTTACAGGGTCTTGATTCTTAGCTTTTAGTTTCCGTTCAATTAAATTTTCTAATGCTTCACTACGAACACTTAGAGTTTCAATTTTCTCAACTAATTGTTGATATGGAGATGCGGGCTGTCCACCCATTACAACATGTCCTAATTTGCTGTCTATTTTGGCATCTAGTCGTGCGTTACGAATTAGATTAACGATCCAACATTCTGCTACATCTGCTTTCATATTAAGCTTTTCTGCAAGCATTCTGTAATATAAAAATGTATTAACGAATTATGAAAATATATTCCAATATTTCAATATACATAATTAAAAACATAAAATTATTATATACCCAATACTTATACATTGATGTATTCTACAAAATGTTTCAAAGATCATTAAACGTGCGTTTTCTACAAATTCACTCAGTAACGCAATTAAAAAAAAGTCATTAAATACAACTGTTTGACATTCTTGAAGTTTTTGTCTTGCTCCATCAAAATCAAAATTGACATATAAATGTTCTAGAAATTCTGTGATGGGGTCACGATACGTATAAGATTCCTGTAAAGGATAAATAATAATTAATAAGTCTTAAGATTATGTATAACTTAAAAATATTTGGTAAATATTCACGAAAAGAGAGCCATTTATAATTTCGATAATTTTGAAATATATTGTAAATCTTAGCATCTTGAACAATTTTTTTCTTGTGCATGTAACCGGCGTTCAGCCTTAATTCAGCCTTAGTATTCGAGTTATATGCAAAAATATCCGGTCGCTCGGCTTTGTTTTTTAAGCTGAGTTGGATTACTATGTAGTAATATTAATTCGATCGCCGGGAATAAATATAAACGATACTGAGCAATCGAATTAATATTACTATGTACTAACCCAAACCAGCTTGAAAAGTAGGGCAGAGCAACTGGATATTTTTGCATATAAATCGAAAACTGAAACAAACCGCTGATTAAATGTATACGAAAAAGGCTCCTTTTTTATGGATATTTACCAAATATTTTAATAAGGAATTACTACAAACCTGCTGTATTACTTTTACAAGATCTTTTAAGATAGATCGCCTGGAACGATTAACGATGACAGCAGCTGCTAGATATCTCAGTATATGAGGACACATTGTCTGAATTGCATTTAGATAACTGTAAAACAATACGCATAATTTTAAATCCTTTATCATACTTAGTACATTATGTTAGTA